>JANHGO010000037.1:8747709-8796757 GCA_024606505.1 Aquila spilogaster
AGTATTAACACCAGCAGGATGCCAAAACCAGAAATCAGGACAGGCATAGTTACTGATAAACCATAGTGGTCCATGAAGACAAATGTAGGATTGAACACAATGAACTTGATGCTCTGTATAAGAGAGAGTGGCCTCAGCTTCTCCAACAATTCTACCGCCTCCCTCTGTGTGTTTTCACTAGTCCTGGCCACCAGGTACAAACGAGAAGCAATTATGTTGTTCTCATCTCCAGCTTTGGAGAAAATGATGTCGTTTTTGAAGTGCTGGAATTCTGGCTTTTTTAAAAAGGAGCTCTGGAGGATGCTGATAAAGTCACTTTTGTTGGTTGCACTGATGTTACCCACTCGAAGGTACTGGTAATATTGTTCAATCCAGGAAACCGTATTGAACCCCTGGCTTAGTGTTTTTAGGTCTTCTTGCACAGTGCCATTCCAGTACTCCAGAGGTTCGTAAATGTAGAAACCTATCACTGGGCTGTAGTTGCTGAAATACTTTTGCTGTATGAGGGCATAGGAGACGCTTGGAGACTCGCTGGCAAGAAGGTTGATAATGTTGGCTCCGTCATTAATCTGTAAGCACCCCATAAAGGAGAAAGAGGCATAGATGAGATACAGTATCACCACAAATGGCTTGACATAGATGTTGGTAATCCACTCATTGTAATGCTCTCGGAGAAAATGCTGGATAAAATGATGCTGGTACGGGTTGGTCTCATGATGAGAAGTATGCTGATGGCCATCGTTCATCATGGTCTGGAACCACACAGGTTTCCGGTCCAGGTACTCAGCTGAAGGGATTTTACAGCAGAAGATGCTGTGATAACGGTTCTGCTCCAACTGGCCGGCAAAGACCAAGCAGGAGCCAAAGAAGGAGAAGATATAGAAGTAGTTCAACAGGATAGAGACACACATGTTCTGGCAAAAGACTTTTACAGCTTCAATGTTGGTGAAAGGGCTTGCACCCATGCCGAAGGCTATGAAATACAAGGAGCTTGTCATTGTGTAGGAGACCATGACATCTGAATAGGCATCTGCTACTCTGTCCTTGAATGGCAGATTCTCTCTGGTTCGACGCCATCCTGAAAGAAGTTCAAACACTCCTTTGGTTCCATGACCTGAAATGAGAAAACAAAATGTATACATGTGCATAAATAAAGGGCGTCCCATCATCCTCCAGGTTTTTCATCCTCCAGTAGTCAAAAATTTTGCCAGCTAAGTTTTGTTATGATTTTTTCACCAGTTGAACAAATGGAAAATTGTGAAGTATCTGCCTAAAGCTAGATATCAGAATTCATATGCAGGTGCTTAATTTAACAGCCTGATATTCTGAGACTCTCCATGCTCAGAAATGAAATGATTAAATACTCTTTAAAAGACACTCATTGAATTTAATGGGCATTGAATTAGTTCCCAAATGGACTGCAGATGTAGAGCAAAGGAGAACATGAAGTTTAGTTCAAGTCTGGGGTTCATTCTTGAAGTTCCTTGTGGCGTCCTACTACATCTTTCAGGGTGTAAGGGATTCAGTTTGAAACACTTAAAAATGCAAGTAACAACATTTTCTTCCACAGAGTATAAATTAAAGGCTTTATTTGAGAAATGGGTGTGACCAAGAAAGGGACATCTCGGTTCTTCATGCTGAACAAAGGAAAAAATACACTGCCATTAAGTACAAATAACCAGAATAATTTGTATGATGGTTCTCTACCTACTGAGTGAAACTGGAACTTCTCAGTGATAGTACACAAGTTTCCACACTGTGTGAAATTTGACATGCTGGTGGTAATGATGGAGAGTACAGTAATGGCTAAATCATCGGTCCACAGTAATTGTCTAGAAAATGTATGGGGTTTTTTTTCATGATTATGTCTCCCTATGTCCCTCTTTCTCTCTCTCAGCTTTCCAGAGTTCCTCCTGGTGAGAAGGAACTCCCTCAGCTCATCTGACAGGACATTCAGAAAAGAGTCAGACGTGGTCAGTGCTCCATGACAGGTTCTTACTTTGTATTCTGTCCTGAGAAGTATTTTAGGGGTATAATTTTTTAATAAATTTAAGCTTGATACAGACTTACTTTTATTTTACTCATCACAGTCACAGTCCAGGAGGTCTACAGCTATTAAACTTTGGGACAGAATGGTAAAGTTGAAGCTAATCTTACTGGAAAAGGTTTAACTAGTAAAAGTTATTCCTTACGTATACTTTTTCATATAATTTATATGTTGAATATATATCTGTGTATACACCCCATATTCTTTGATTTCCCATTAGAGAATTTCAGTTTGGGGGGAAATATAAAAACCAACATTAAAAAACACAGCCAAAAGGGTTTGGCTTTCAAATAAAAATTTTGGTCAAAAATTAAAAACACATATTTAGGTTTGGATGAGAAAGTGGAAAGTTCTGTGCACTTTATATCAAGCCCTTACAAAATTCTGGACAATGTAAGGAAACACACTGCTGAGCAGAGAAAGACGTAGAAGCAGATTGCAGATGCTCCTGCCTCTGTTTGTGTGCCTTCACTCTCTGCAGCAGCAGAATTGCATGCAACAAAGCATACACAAAGGTAATTTTCTTGTAACAAAACCAGAAATATGACAACAGGACATTTGCAAATAATCAAGTGTGTAATAGGGAACAAAAAGTCTGTTGAGTTTGTCTTTTGATTTAAATTGTTTAGATTCATATAGCTGCTTATGTTGCCCAAAGCAGACTCCTGACAACCATTCTAGACAGGGAAAATTACAGCATAAACTGTCAAGTTCTGTGAATGTTACCTGTTTTACTGCAAATCTGTGTCCCCAGTGAAAGATAAATATACAGTATTACAGAATTCTTGCAGTTAGCAAAAAGCCTGTATGGAAATGTTGCTCTCTTGTGAATCAGCATCTTGGTTCAGGAGGGACCTTGAATTCCCTGGTAAGTTTAGGGTGAGTCTGTTCAAATTCTCAAGGCTCAGCTGTCTTGCACACTGTCACTTTTGGACCATCAAGCAGAAAGAATTGGCTCCTTGGGCTCAGTAGAGCTGCAGAATCCCATGACTCGGATGAAATTTTATATTATGCTTAAAGCAAGCGTGTAAAGTACCCTGCAGGGTGTGGACCAGGCTGGCTGGTTACCACTTCCAGTGCCCATGTCCTGGCATGGCTTAATTTAATGTTATGGGAATCACAGAAACATTTAGGTTGGAAAAGACCCTTAAGATCATCAAGTCCAACTGTTAACCTAGCACTGCCAAGGCCACCACTAAACCATGGCCCTAAGCACCACATCTACATGTCTTTTAAACACCTCCAGGGATGGTGACTCCACCACTTCCCTGGGCAGCCTCTTCCAATGCTTGACAACCCTTTCAGTGAAGAAAGGTTTCCTAACATCCAATCTAAACCTCCCCCTGGCACAACTTGAGGCCATCTCCTCTTGTCCTATTACTTGTTACTTGGGAGAAGGGACCGACCCCCACCTGGCTACAACCTCCTTTCAGGTAGTTGTAGAGAGCGATCAGGTCTCCCCTCAGCCTCCTCTTCTCCAGGCTGAACAACCCCAGTTCCCTCAGCTGCTCCTCATAGACTTGTGCTCTAAACCCTTCACCAGATTCATTGCCCTTCTCTGGACACGCTCCAGCACCTCAGTGAGT
Organism: Aquila spilogaster; assembly: GCA_024606505.1. Lineage (NCBI taxonomy): Eukaryota > Metazoa > Chordata > Aves > Accipitriformes > Accipitridae > Aquila > Aquila spilogaster. The sequence goes on from JANHGO010000037.1 coordinate 8,751,343, forward strand.
GTGTTTCATTCTCTTCTGGGGACAGTAGAGCACAATGATGTCCCTCAGATATCTGTGCTCACCCCTTCTCCATCTACGGACTGATTTTTGATGGTTCTTTTCCAGACATTTCTGACAAAGGTCTCTTTAATGTATGACTTTACCACTTAAAACTTGTTCATATCCCATATGTCCATAACACCTCTCTTTCCGAACCAGCTGCTCACCTCATTCTTGCCCCTTTTCTTCCAGCTTTAGGCACCCCTCTTCTTTCTCTCTCTCTCTTTTTATTTTCTTCTCTTATGAGGAAGGCTGAGGGGATAAGTAGTAGCACAGGATTTCTGCTCCTATTGCTGGTGTCATTCCTTCCATCTCCCCATCCCATCAAGACTCTTCCACTGAGGACAGAGTGATCACACTGAGTGGAGATGCTGTTTTCTACCTCAGTTTCCTCTCTTCCCCCACTCTCCCAGGTACCCTGCTGTGATCTAAGACAAAGGGAATCCTTGGTCTACAGACCTCAAGTTGGAAACACTAATTTAGAGTCTAGATGGGACTTTGAGAACATCTTTCCTCTCTAACTTCTCTCTTCTGCCTTTAACAACATGACAGTAGCCACATTGGGTCAAATCAAGGATTGCTCTATCTCTAGCTGACTGGACAAAGTGCAGGGATAGATTTTCAAGAAAAGGATGTTGGAAACAGGACACATAGGGTAATTCTTTCCTATTTCAGCCTCTGAGATTTTTGCATTCAGCCAAGAGGCCTGCCAAAACGAGAGGCTACATTTGCAACGTCATGTTTGGAGGCATTGAGGGACCTTTATTCATTTGTCTAATCCATTTCTAAATGGATGCATACTTTTGGCCACCACAGCCTCCTGCTACCAGAATCTTTATAACTTCATACTTGCTGAATGAAGGAAGGACTTGCCTTTGTTTGTTTCAAACTCTCAGCGAGTAAAACTTTATGGCTGAACTAACCAAAATGTAAACCTGTTGGTCTATGAACAGCATCTTTAATAAAACTTTTTCTATGCATGTGTCCTTTGTTCCTGGGATCTCCCATCTGAATACTCCCAGCATCCCTCACCCCTCTGACACATCTCATCGACCACATGTCCACAGCTGGGTGTGTGCTCCTTGCTGGCTGTCCAAGATGAATGTGCTAATTTGCCATCTGGAAGTTACCAATAAAATATAAAATAGCTGAATTCTGCCTTCTACCTCCTCTAGGAAGTACTAATCTGGGATTTCTTCCTCTTTCTAGACATCAATTTTCACAAAGCTTCTAGGATTGCAGTAGTCTCTGAGATCTCTATCCCTCTTCCAGATGTGACTGAAATGGGCCCATTATTTGCAGGATGTTATACATGCAAATATATGGAAAGAATAAATGTGGGAGTCTCTTGTTAGGAATCAGAGCTAAATGTGATTGGCAAAATCAAACAAAAAATAAAAGATTTTGAAAATGTTAAAACAATAGTGCGGATCTTTGTAATGTAGTTAAATTGGAAATTTATTAAAAGAAGTCCTTTCGCAGAAACGGTTTAAGTTGTGATGGATTGGCACTTTCCAAAGAAGCCTTAGGTGAAGCAATGCTCTACCAGCTCTATCAACAATCTACAGTAATATTGACTTTTCTCTGCTTATTCCAAAATTTCACTTATCTGCCCACCTGCAATGCTATGTTCACAGTTGCATATTTGCCATGTTTTTTTGTTATTAATTTATAAATTTTAGTGTATCACATTCTCAGTGATGAGTACCTGGGTGCATTTAATCTTAGGGTAGGTACGTAATGACCAATAGAAAGGGGGTTTATTGTGAAACATATGTGTATGCAAAGACTACCCAAGAGTATAAACTAATGTGTATGCACAAACTTGTGTTAATACTGAAAATTAAAATACTGTAATTAAGGTCTAGACTTTTTTTTCTAATAGAACAAGTAGCATCTTAAGGTAATAAAATATTGACATTTGTAACTTCTTTGAGGATGAAATTTGGCACTGATTTTCTTAAGTTGATTATCATTACACAAATGTAAAATTTCCATTTATCCCCTTTTACAGATAACTTCAGCTCTATCACATAAGTACAGGAACCAGGGAATACAGTGCAGTAATTCCCTTGCTGCCACAAGAATAAATCTTTGCCTGACTGGTTTTCCCACATCATTACTCTGATAACAAGTTTTCCAGTCGGCCTCTGTTGTTCTCCCCAAATAAGCAGGTCTATTCCCCTTTCCCAAGAAGGATACAAATCCATTTTTTTCTGAACGTTTTCTGACATTTCTGATGATTCAGGCACCACAGTCACTCTGTAAAATTCTGTTCCTTCAGCTTCATCGCTAATGTCACTGACAACATTGAGAGTGGAGTTAAGTTCACTGAGCAGTTCTAGCAAGGTTCACAGGGTCTTTAGCTCTGGGTCAAAACTGCCAAGTTTCTCTGGTACTAACATGACATGAATGAAGTACAGCAACTTTTTATTTGCCAGATAGGCAATGGCCTATGACTACTTAAGCAGAAAGGAGACAACAGAAATTTTTATTCCATTACTTGTTAGGTCAGGAGAGCAAATAAGGGAGGCTGCAGAGAAGGTGGAAATATATAATGCTTTTTCTTCCTCAAATTTCAAAACGAAAGGTTAATTATGAGCAGATATATAAAATAAGTTAGAAGAGGATAGGGATAGAAATGAGAATAGTGAAATAACAGATTAAAGACCACTTGATTCAGTTAAATTTATTCAAGCTGGAAAAGCCTGGAGAAATGAATCAATTAAAAGCTAAGCCAAAGCAATCTCTGAACTATTAGCAGTCACCTTAGAGAATGAATGTAGATGGGATGGTCCAAGAAGAACAGAGAGAACAAGCATAGTATCTATCTTCAAAAAGGGGAAGGAAGATGACCTGCAGAACTTAACGCCCATCAGCTTAGTTCATATCTCAAAAGATCATAGAATAAGCAATTGCAAACCAATTTACCATCACTGGGAGGATAGGAAGGTGATCAGAAAAACCTGATACAGATTCATCAAAACCAGATAATCTCAAGTCAACCTAATTTCTTGCTTTGAAAAGTAACTAGCCTAATGGACAGAAGGAGAAGGAAACAGGCTATCTATCTCAGTAAGGCTTTTAACATCTTTCTACTGGACTTTTAGCAAGTTTTTAAATACTATTGTACTTAGTATTCTGACAAGCAAATTAAGGGAATACTGTCTAGAGGAAAACAATGGGAAATATATATTCAACTGATCGAAAGTGTGCACATATAGAGTTGTTTCCAATGATCTATCAATTTTCACAGGGACATTGCATCAGAGAGATTGCATCAAAGATCCATCTTGGGCCTGGTTCTTTCTGATTTTTTCCATTAATGATATGGACGCTTATGGAATTTGTGTGTGAGGTTAAACTATGGGGGAGTTCAAACCCTTTGTAGAGCAAGACTTTAAACTTGGAGAAATGGTCAGAAATCAGTAAGATGAAATTTAATGAAGATAGATGCAAGGCACTTTGTGTTAGGAAATCAAATGAAAGAAATGCATAATAAGGAATAACAGGTGAAGGAGAAGTGAGACAGAAGATTGTTTAGAAGATATGGGGAATTCCAAAGGGAAAAAGTAAAAAATATTCCGTTACAACACATAAAAAGCTGAATTAACAATAATAATAAACATTTGGAGGCAATAATTTTGCTTACTCTAGTATGATGGAGTCATAAACTGGACCACTGTTTTGAAATGGGGCATGATATTTTCATAGAGTCATAGAATGGTTGGGATTGGAAGGGACTTTTAAAGATCATCTAGTTCCAACCCCTCTGCAGGCAGGGACATTTAAATAAAATTTGGAAAAATTAAGGTGAACGCCTTGGGGAATAAAACTAGCAAACAATAACCTGTTTGTGAAATATGAAGAGCACAAAGAAAAACTCAATCTGTTGGCTTTTTTGCTCCTATAGACTGGAATGTCAATGGGGACCCAATAACATTCAACATGAAAAAAGTTATTACGAAGAGGACAGCAATCAATTCTTTCTCATTTCTACTGGTGGGGCCAAGGAATCATTGGTTTCATTTGCAGAAAAAACCATTTACGTTACAAAAAACAAAGCTTTCTTCCTCTAAGGTTCATTAAACACTGGAACACACTACCTAAGGAGGTCATAAAGTCTTCTTCATTGCAAGTCTAAAGGTTAGATTAATAAAAGTTAATGGAGGTGCTAGGTACATCCTGTCTTAATGCTGTGAGGTGGATTCCATACAGATTCCTGAGGTGTCTTACTTTTGTACCATCATACCTAACTTTGACTTAAGATACTTAGGAATACTTAAGCATGGCAACCAGTCTGCCTTCTGTGTTGTCTTAACCAAAGCATGCCTGTTCAGCATTTATCTGTTGCTTCTGCCACAACCCATCAACTTCTTGGGATAGGAATTTGAGCTGCATTTGTCACTCAGCATATCCACTGAGACCCCAGTCTGAAATCACTAGGCACTGCTGGAAGGAGGGGCTGGGTACTGCCAGGCTACTTTCTAAGAAGACCAACGTGACTGTACTTTTTTGGGTCAAGACATAAAGAAGAGGGTTTGCTGCTATAGGTGATAGCAGTCAATGTGGTGATATTGGTTTTGCCTATGCTATATTTCAAATAAAAAAAAGTCTTAGAAGTAAGTGCCATAGCACAGCTTTACTCACCATTTCTGCACTAAGAAACCCAAATATTATATTCAATTTTCATTAACAGCCACACCTGTAATCTTGCCATGTATACACAGGATGCAAGGACAGCTTTGTTTTAAATCATAATGGTGGGCGCTAAGTATATTTTTACATTAAAATACCTTGCTGTGAGTCTACTGGAAATAACCTTTCCATTATTTTATCTAGAAAAACAACCTATAACTTCTTGAGGGGGGAATCACAGTTTTTTCCCCTGGGAATAGACAAAAAGGGCACATAGAGATTTTTTTTTCTTCCTTAGCATTAGAGAGGTTAATTCATCTCCTGGAAAAACTGGGGTTTTTTTATCTGATCAATGTCCCATGATAGCAGGGGCCATGGCTATTAGTAGCATATTGACATGACCTATTCTCTGTCTAATTAAATGTTTTAAGACAATATAATTTATTTAGGTGAAACTTAACAGTGTGTGGTACTCAGAAAGTGAGGCTGTGATGTAATATTCTCTTCTGACCTTAAAATTTATGAAACTATGAACTTATCCAGGTTTATTGATTTGAAAATACACACTCATTTTAGATAGTTTAGGCTCACACAATCATTTTTTTACAGAGGAAGAACTTTGCATCTCAACACAGTGCAACGTAGGATGCATTTGTTCTTCTGCTTAATTACTATTATTAGTATCCCCACTTACATTTAGAAAACTAAAGCACAGAGATTAAGCAAATTAATCACAGTCACTAAGGACCATCCCCATTTCAGAAGGGAAGAAGGAATAGAAAGAATGATTAAACTACTTCTTTATGAAGAGTCAGTAAATCCTTGGGGTCCTTAATGCAGAAGGCAAAGAGGATTTGAAACTTGGTGATACCTTAGGTAGCATTAGGATATACGAGGAAATGTGTACCTTAATGGAGAGCCTGTTCCATAAAGGTAAACCTCAGCACAATGCGTCCGGGCAAGAGGTGGGCCTTGACCACAAGACCGAGTGTACAACTTCCCAGCTTGATTAAGGATAAGGAGAAGATAGAGTACATTTTTTAAAACTAATCTAAAATAAAGGTAGGAAAAGAAAGGTTTTAATTTTATATCTCTCTAGGTACCTTTAAAATGATTGTAATTGAATTGTTCATATAGTTGGATTGTGGACCTTTTCTTCTTTATTTAGTTTTCCCTTAGCTATTGTGCTGTTTTAGAGGTAACTAGAGTAACCAAGGCAGTCTGATGAGGCAGATGAGGGACTAAATCACTCTCACCGTGGTTAGCGGTTTACTCTTTCTCCAGAACCAGTACAAAAAGTGAAGTAGGACCTCATCCTGCCAGTAAGATGCCTGGGATGGTTCAGACTTTGGGGACAGAGGGTCTACGCTGGAAGCGATACCCTGCTGACTAGCATTATCCAAAGGGAGGAATTTCCTTGAGCTACAGGGATTATCAGTCATATTACAGTATTTACATCTTCTGAATGTCACTGAACTTACCGCAACAAATACATAAAGTCCAGCCAAGATCTGCTGGTGAATCACCTGCAGAATTTTTGTTTTCACAGAACATATGATTCTTTATCTCATTTGATACATGGCATTTTGTGATATTAAAAAGCATCTAAACAGAGAAATTAAATCATTTCTAGGTGCATTCTCCTTGTGATGCCATGGCATACACATTTTTTTCTTTAATCGGATTTATGCAGACATGCTGACAGAGAGGTTTACATCCTGCTGTGCCTTTCCATCTTGAAAAGTATGCAGCGCAGAATTGTTCTTTTAAGTAACAGGTCCCTATCATAATAAATTGGCTAATATACAGAGGTAGGTTTTATAGCAGGAGTGTTTAACCAAGTGCAATGAAACCTCAGGCAGTTGAACCACGTGTCTTTAGCGACAAGGACCTCAGGGAAATCTCCAGTACTACACAAGGGACTTTGGTATTGCTAGATTTTAGCACTTTCGACAAACACAGCAAATACACTTGAAGCTATCACAAATATCATAAATGAAGTCAGTTATGCTTAATAGCTATTTCAATTTCCTTAAAAATCTTTCTGCCAGCCTATGACCAATTTGCAGGCCTGAACACATCAGTGACTTCCAGCTCCCAAGTTTTGGTGTATCCCCATTACAATGTGAACCCCATTAAAAAAGTAACAGTGCATCATGGGGCACTTCTGTTAAACATGCAGACTATGACTGATGCCTTCATATGTGCTCCAAGTGATTGCATTTATTTCTGCTCACATAAGCACTTCTGAAAGCCTTTTAAATAATTCTGGGAATTGCTGATGAGACCAAAATATAAAAGAGTTAGTCTCCTCACGGGCATTTCATTGGAGCCTGGCAGATAGCAACCCTGTGAGTGTTTGAGGCTGAAAAGCAGTGAGGAGAGAGGCAAACATTTGATTCTGTCTGTTGTTTGCTGTATAATGGCATTTCAGAAAAGCTCAGTATAGCCTAACACTGCTCCCATAAAATATTGCCAACTTCTCAACCACAGCCATAGCTGTGGTAGCTGATCTCCCTGCAGTGACTGCAGCAGGAGATGTTGACTGGTTTAGCCTAAGGTTACCTATCTGCACGACTCTCCCAATGAAATGTCACTCTCTTTTCACCTGTTAGAAAGGGAGCTGAGACTTTTAGCCTAGGAGCCTGACTTTTAAAGTGCTAAAATTACATGAGAATAATCATATCTTCTGTCTCCATCCTGTTTTCTTAAATCTTTCAGTTGCAGAAGGAAGTCTATATAGAAACATATGCCTGTAGAGGAAGAAAATGATGTAACGATGTAGCAGTCATAGCAGAGTCCCTCTGTTAAATTGCCTTCCCGGATCCTAAGGAACATCAATCTGTAAATTACATTAACGTGAATCTGTTGGAAAGACAGATGAAAAGTGATGGTTCACTTGCTCTTTTGGTCTCCTTTCTTTTACGTACTCTCTTCAGCTAATCAGCTCCACAGACCTTGACAGCCCCCCTCACTCTTTCTACCCTTTCCCATCCACCTCAAAATAAATGTTGTCTCAGACAACATAAAGAAGCCCAGACATGAGCAAGCAACCACGGGAACTGGGCTAAATCACATGGCGATCATTTACTTACATGTCACATCCCTTCAGCATATCCTCAATCTTTCATCAGTTTCTGTTTCTCATTTCGCAGACTCTCCAAGGCAAACACTGTTATCCCTGTTTGCACAGAGACCAGCATAATGGGACCTTGATCTTGATTTGAATTAAGAATAATTAATGCTAACATGAATTTGGCAGCCCTGATTTTGAATCTTATCCAGTTTTGGATCTTTCATATTGACAAGGCCTTTCCAGAGCTTCACCATGAGCATCCCTGGGTAGAAGCCCAGGGCTGAGCACTGGAGATGAGCCAAAGACCTGCTAGTCCAGCCGCAAACATGTTTCTAACTGAACTGTAGTGACACCACTTTGTATTCAAGGTTTGTTTGCTATAGTTCATTTTAAGGTCAAATTTTACAGTTTTTCATGCCTAGAAGCTCCTCTTCTTCTTGTTAGAAGGAACTGAAATATTAAATAACAACCTCCCCCCGCCCCCCATGCATTGAAACAGAGCTGAACAAGGAGAATGTTCCAATGGATGTGATTAGTCATCAGGCTGCACACCTCATTATGTGAGATTTACATTTGAGCTAATGTATACGGCTTGCAATTTGTATATAAAGTTGGAATCCTGGTTAGTTTTCTGCTGTGCTTAGCAATGAATTAAAATGCTTTTTGCTGCTTCTCATCTAAGCCTTTTAATGAACATTGTAAACAAGGACTGCACATATGGAAATTGCTATTCATTGATAAGAATTTAAGTGACATAGAAGACAAGGGAATGAATTTAGATCAAGCTATTAATGAATTTATTATATAGTCATTGATGCTAAAAGTATAGGATGGATTTATGACACTGATCAGAATGCTTTGTTTGTCACCTGAATTTGATAATCCAGTAACATCCAAAAGAAAATCAGATGAATAAGGTACTAGTGAGTCTCAAGAAATGAAAATGCTTTGATCGAGTGTGGATTCTGGCATCCAGAAAAAATAATCTATACTTGAGTCATTATAGAAACAATGGGTTTGGTCATTTGCTACTTTCTGGCAGAGAGAGCGCAATTGTGGATTCTTCAAAGAAAAGCAACAAAATGGTGAAATAGTTGGAGAAGCAAATAAAAGACGTAAAAGAATATGTGTCTGAAAAATGACTGGTGCATTTGTAAGTTTGAGCAAATGAAGGGAACGCACAAGTGTTTGAGGAGAGTGGGACAAGTTTCTGGAGTTATCCATGAGGGAAGTGTATAAAGTTTTCAGTGGTGGGACCCAGTTATGAAAGGGGAAAACTTTTACCTTTCAGTAACAAGACACATTTGTCTGCACAATCTGAATTTCTGAACTGCAGGATGCCAGAGTATAACAAGCAATAAGCAGGAAAAAGTGCACCCTTCACTTTCCCCAGTGAAATTAGTCATCTGACCAACTGACATCCCCTTGCTTGAACAGTTGGAAACCCTCCTGGACAAAGCTTTGTGCGGATTTATCTCCCTTTGAAAGGGATATAGTCTGTCTGATCTCAGACATTTCTCATACATCCCCAAAGCCTAATGGGGCACCATCTTTTCACACTGGCTGAAGATCTGGTTCTGTGGCTAGCTTGTGTCCTTGGTTTCAGCTGGGATAGGGTTAATTTTCTTTCTAGTAGCTGGCATAGTGTTATGGTTTGGATTCAGTATGAGAAGAATGTTGATAACACACTGATGTTTTAGTTGTCGCTGAGCAGTGTTTATACCAAGTCAAAGACTTTTCAGCTTCCCATGCCCAGCCAGCAAGAAGGCTTGGGGTACACAAGAAGCTGGGAGGGGACACAGCTGGAACAGCTGTCCCAAACTGGCCAGGGGGATATTCCATACCATGTGATGTCATGCCCAGTATATAAACTGGGGGAAGTTGGTCGGGGCGGGGATCACTGCTCAGGAACTAACTGGGCATTGATTGGCAAGTGGTGAACAATTGCATTGTGAATCACTTGTTTTGTATGTTCCAATTATTTTATTATTGTTATTATTATCATTATTATTTTCTTCCTTTCCGTCCTATTAAACTGTCTTTATCTCAACCCATGAGTTATACTGGTTTTTTTTTTCCCCAATTCTCTCCTCTGTCCCACTGGGTGGGGGGTAGTGAGCAAGCAGCTGTGTGGTGTTTAGTTGCTGCCTGGGGTTAAACCATGACAGCTTGGTTCGTGGGGTTTGTAATATGCTAAAGAGCGTGAGTACTGCATCTTGGCTGAAGTAGCTCATTTTTAATTGTTAGCCTAGGGCCAGGTTCCAGCTGAGAAAATCAGGGCTAACTTCTATCTCGATAGTTAAGGCAGGTCAAATCCATTCCTTCTCTAATAATTTCTATTTGGAAATTACTCCAGCCGGTGACACCGTGGTGCAGAGCATAGCACGCCCGCTCTTTACTCGGCCACTGAGGTTTTCATCTAAACTACTTATCTTGATGTAAACCCACACCTTTTCTGCAATGAAGAGAGAGATCCAGACCAAAGAGAACGAACCCATTTGCTATAGGGTGATATTTTTAACAGTGCCGTTAGTGCAGGATTTGCTGACATTTGTTTACTTCAGAAAAGGGATGGGAAGTCAGAGCGGGAGGCAACGTTAGCTTTTCGCTTCTGTTTGCTGGGAATGAAGGAAATACGGGTGACTGACTCAGCAACTTGAAAAAGAGGTATCAAATCTCCCTTTTCCTTTCCCAAAAGCTCAGGTTCTGCATTGCGCAAGGATGTGGCGGAAGGCTGCTCTGCTGCCCTTGCCAAGCCCGAGACGGCGCTCGGGAAGGAGACGTTGGGTGACGTGCAGATGCCCCGTTACAGCATCCCAGCTCTGGCTGGGGTCATCCCGCCGGTGGGACTGCTCGGGCGGGGGAGCATCCTCCCGTGCGGCTGCCAGACACAGGCAGCTGATGCGGCGATGTGGCTGCTGCCCCACGTCGAGGTACACAAGCTGTGCTGCTCACACCGTAACGCTGTGCGGGAGCAACAGCCCTCTCCCATATTCCCAGCTTGTCCCTCTAAATGTAGCCTGGGGATCGCAGGTTGCAGATCCAGGATGTGTAGGTTGCATATATACTTATATTTATCATGTATACATATATTTATCAAACAGCAGTGCCAGGGAATGCTGTAGATGCAAGAATTCATTCAGCTGAGCTGCCAAATGGTTGTAACGGTCCTCAGCATGCCTCTGCGTAGGCAAAAGCCTATCCTTGAACCTAAGAGTTTCCTCTCATTAGACAAAGAGTGAAAAGCAAAATGAACCAAAGAGAGAAGAAATGACTTATCCAAATGACTGGAATAAAACCCTATTCCTTACATTTCATTATGCAGCTCTATTGAAAAATTACAACTGCAACATATTGATGCTATGCCTGCTGCTCCACGACTCTCAGCTAGACTGATATCAAAACTGTTCAAAAACCTGTAACACAGATAAGGATCATTCAGGAGGTTAAGAGGACTTGTGTATATTCATGGAGGAAAACCGCATAGAAAGGGTCATTAAAATCAGAGACAACACATTTGGATGTGGAAGCCAGTGAGCCAAGAAGCAGCTGGAGCCTGAGGGAGTGTTTTGGGAAAGTATGACTTTACGCCTGACCTGTTGGAAGTCTCATTTTTAAAGCACTTGCCGTTGGCTACTATCAGAGATGGGATGCTGAGCCGGATGGACCCTTTGGCCTGAATCAGTCTGAATGCTTTTATGTCCCTCTGTATTTATGGGGCTGACTGCATTAAAATCCATATGCACGTGAAGAATGAATGAAAGTTGTGCGACTCCTTCAGCCCTTTATTCTGGCATTTAAGCTTTTGACTTACTAATTTTAGTCTTATAGTAATACCATTTAGAAACCTGTCTTTGAATTGATAAAATACTTGCCTTATTCACTGCATGGTCTCAGGTCCTATTTAACCTCACCATTCGTACACAGCACTGATTACAAATTGATTATTTTGCCATAGGTTGATATGGCAGTGCACGCATCAATTCCCACATGCACTACATACATTAATGAATATCATGACCTCTGTGAGATTGTTATGGATATTACACCAGTTTTATGGCAGGGAAATTGAGGCAAAAAGAAATCTAGTTTTAAAATATCACCAGGATCCATCAATAAGCACTTGGCATTGACTAGGCCTTGCTGTTCTCGTGTAACACAGGAATTTTATTGCAATTTAGATGCTTAAAACCTGATATCAACCAATATATGCATGATATACTTTGGGGATTCATACCTTGGGTGTTAGACCAAGACACAGAAAAAGCAAACCGTGGAAACTAATAGGGATCTGTTAAAATATGTTGCTTTCCCAATTTTGAAGATAGCACGTGACTGCTGCTTTTTCCACAAGCCCTAGACTCCTGCCCTTGTTGCTTTTCAGCCTTTTCAAGAGGCAGGGCTGCCACCAGCAAAGGCGTCCTTCCCTGCATGGCTCTGATTCACCCCCCGAATCACTGGCCAGAGGACCCCGTGAAGAGCTGGAATTCGACCAACAAGCTCTTTCCCAGTTTTGTGGTGCATGGCCTCATCTTCAAGCTGCTTCTCATAAAACTCGGTGAAATGGTTGTAAATAAAGCACAAGATGAGCTTTTTTTTCATGGCAAAACTCCCACAGACATCTGATATGCCCAGTGTTGGCATTAAAAATATGAGTGGGCTGGCTTGTGCAGGACTTAAAAAAAAAGCCTTTCCCAGCAGCGTTTAGCAGCTCATTAATGTATCTGAAATCTGACCTTTAGCAGTCTGTCCCAGGGGGGTATAATTAAACTTTCACTTAATTATTATGCTGCCTAAACTCACTGTATCCTTAAAAGAATATATGAGAAACACTTCTGGTTTGGGGGGGTCCTATTTGCTAGGAATACTAGGAGGAGTAAGCCAGCTGGCTGCCCACCTTTTTCCCAGTATTATTTTGAATATCCATAATTTCAGATGTGAATAATTTTGAACATGAGATTATTTTGAATGTGTACTTTCTTAAGACCTCCAGGAGGAAGAGAGTGGGAAGAGGACTGGAGAGGGAGTGCTTTCTCTGATTAATCTTTTGTTGTGCATAGGTCCCTACAGAGGGGTCATTGGAGATTCCTAATCTACATCGATTCTAACGAGTTAAATTATTTCTAGGGTTAATTTTCTGTCATGGAGGCCAGCTGGTGCATTCTAAGCATCACTATGCTATTTTACTTCTTTATCCTCCAAAATAGAATGGCCACATCCATACCCTAATTTGTACCTGGGAATTATTTGGGAAAGTCCCATGAGCAGGGCAATATCATGCCAGGGAGAGTGCAAACAATTTAATACTGTGTGGACAGTCACAGCCCTGGCCCTGTTCTATTTTCTAGAAAAAGCTTTAACCAAAGGGTGATGCAGCTCTGCGACTGTGCACATGCAAGAACCAAATAGATGCTTAATTTTCTGGTTCTAGTGAGGTACCTAACTTTCATGTTTATATCTATAAACATGGGTGGGGAGTCTTAATTTCTTTGTGGACATGGGAGAAAGCACAATATGTTAATTCAGTTTATCATTCTTTTATAGAGATGGCTACACTGGTTGAAAGTACTTACAGCTGTACTGGTGGGAGGGAGAGGGACTGCTTTACTGCATAGGGTAACTGACACAATAGTATATCACAAGTACCAGCTTTAGGACCAAACCTTCGCCTGTTCTGAGTTCATCACTCCCATCTGACTTTACTGTGTGCATTCATTAATTTCTCCAACCATTAAGAAACAGGGGAGTTTTTCATGGTAATAGGAATTGGTGAGATGATCTCTGCCTCTCTTTTTATCTGATCTGCTGATTCAGCTATCTTTCTTCTCTAAAAAGTCTCACAAATAGGAGATTACCCCTTATAAGAAGCCCAGTGCTGTGAAAGAAAAAGGAGGAATGAGGAAACTGCTAGATCCAACTCCTCCAAACCCTCTGGTTTTAGTGCTTTTCATACACTTTAAAATGTTGCATTGTTGGTCATTGCAATGGGCGTAAGGCAGAGAGAACGTGAACCCCCACTACAGAGCGCATTTGATTGCTTGGTAGATGTAACCGAGACATGTAAAAAGTCTGGAAAGAAGCAGCCTGTTAGTCTGTTACCAAAGGAGGGTTTTGCTTGCTAAGCTCAGGAGAAAGAAAATTACAATCTACACCAGAAGCAAGGTGCTGACTGTTCTCAATGAATCACTGATCTCACGGCATACTTCTTTTTATTACTTCTATGTCAGCAAAGCTTTGTGAGTAGCACTTCACAATGTGCTCTCAGTACATTGAATTTACTCAGAAAGGCAGATAACAATAAATATAAAATGAACAAACTATATATATAAATCACTGCAATTTAAATGCAGGACAGAATGCAAAGTTATGTTTTGTTTTAGAAAGAGATTTTAAGATTGTTTGCCTCCTACAGGAACCAATATATCAGATTATTTTAGATGATTGCTGCTGAGAACGTTGCTCATTCATCCAAACTATGACATTGCAAATTGCTCTTTCCTTTCAGTTTTAAAGAACGAAAAGTGATTTTAGATATTGTCATGAGTTATCATTGTAAGACTGAACCAGAAATTTGTACGGTTTCAGCCTATATCTCTCAAGCTGATAAATGATTGTTGTAATGGTGTTTTCATTCATAAGGCTCCAACTGCACTGTGCAAACTTAAAAGATTGCTAAATACAAACCAGAGCACTAGGGGAAAAGTTAAAAATGTAACAGCAAGGAGTATGAAAATTCATTTTCTTACAACAACATTATCTGGGGTCTGTAAGATGTACCCTGTGTCTTCCAAAGTGTATTTTTCAAGAGAAGCAGTAAGTTACTGAAACAATTGTTTACCCATAAAAAAATTACTACATAATCTGCATTTTGGAACCTCTTTTTAGATATAATCTTATGCTTACATATGTAATATTAACATTAAATATCTTTTCCTTTTAAATGGGAACGTGAAAGCTTCATGTAGCTGTGCTCTCACTATACATGGAGATCTGCTGCTCTAGCACCAGATTATTGCAGCCCCATGCTGTTTTCTCAGGATTTGCAGTGGCACCCAGGATTCCTCTAACAGCTCCAGTTTCTGCTGTCCCAGGACTGTGCAAGAATCCTGACCCTCAGCTGAGCAAAATGAAGTTTTCTACACTCTTAGTTTGCAAAGAAAGCCCCCAAATTCTGACACCAGACTACCAGGAGAGCAGAAAACATTAAACATTAACATTAAATGTCTCTTCTCAGACTGAATGGCTATTGCTAAATAGTTCTTGACTTTCAAACTATGTCTGATAATCAGTTAGGAAAATCAGAGTTGTCCCTGACCGAAAGCACGCCAAAGACTGTACAAAGGATCCACCGTCCTGCCCTGCCTGCCCTCTGGCACTGCGATTTAGTAGTATACGTGCAGCTTGAAGGTCATCCTTGGGATATTCATTCCACGTAGACACCCTGAGCAGATCTCTTTCTCTCAGTTGATCTCTCTCTCTTTCCTGTGTAACTTAAAGTATTTATCTGAGATGTCTAATCATCCTAAGCTCCCTCTGTAACTGGAGGAATCATAGAATCACAGAATGGTTTGCGTTGGAAGGGACCTTTAAAGGTCATCTAGTCCAACCCCCCTGCAATGAGCAGGGACATTTTCAACTAGATCAGGTTGCTCAGAGCCCCGTCCAACCTGACCTTGAATGTTTCCAGGGATGGGGCATCGACCACCTCTCTGGGCAACCTGTGCCAGTGTTTCACCAGGTGGGGTCTCACTGGAGCAGAGTAGAGGGGCAGAATCACCTCCCTTGATCTGCTGGTCACACTTCTTTTGATGCAGCCCAGGATATGGGTTGGCTTTCTGGGCTGCAAGTGCACATTGTTGGCTCATGTCCAGCTTTTCATCCACCAGTACCCCCAAGTCCTTTTCCGCGGGGCTACTCTTCATCCCTTCATCCCCCAGCTTGTATTGATACTGGGCATTGCCCTGACCCAGGTGCAGGACCTTGCACTTTGCTTTGTTGAACCTCATGAGGTTCACATGGGCCCAATTCTCAAGTGTGTCCCAGTCCCTCTGGATGACATCCCATCCCTCAGGCGTGTCAACCGCACCACTCGGCTTAGTGTCATCTGCAAACTTGCTGAGAGTGCATTCAATCCTACTGTCATTGATGAAGATATTAAACAGTACTGGTCCCAACACAGACCCCTAATGGACACCACTTTTCTCTGATCTCCATCTGGACATTGAGCTGTTGACCACTACCCTCTGGATGCGACCATCCAACCAATCCCTCATCCACCGAACAGTCCATCCATCAAATCCATATCTCTCCAATTCAGAGGGAAGGATTTTGAGGGGACCGAGTCAAAGGCCTTACAAAAGTCCAGATAGATGACATCCGTAGCTCTTCCCTTGTCTGCTGATGTAGTCACTCCATCACAGAAGGCCACTGGGCAAGACTTGTCCTTGGTGAAATCATGCTGGCTGTCTCGAATCACATCCCTGTCCTCCATGTGCCTTACCATAGCTTCTAGGAGGATCTGTTCCATGATATTCCCAGGCACAGAGGTGAGGCTGACAGCTTAGTAGTTCCCAGCATCCTCCTTTCTACTGTGTTTAAAAATGGGTGCAATGTTTCCCTTGCTCCAGTCACCAGGGACTGCACCTGACTGCCATGACTTTTCAACTATCATGGAGAGTGGCTTGGCAACTACATCAGCCAATTCCCTCAGGACTCTCAAATACATCCCGTCAGGTCCCATAGACTTATGTATGTTCAGGTTCCTCAGGTGGTCACAAACCTGATCTTCTCTTACAGTGGGAGGGACTTCACTCCCCTAGTCCCTGTCTTGCAGTCCATCCACTCGAGAGGTGTGGGAAGAGAGACTGCCAGTGAAGACTGAGGCAAAAATTTGCTGAGTACCTCAGCCTTCTCCTCGCCTGTCGATACCAGTTTGCCAGTCATGTTCATCACGGTGGGTATGCTTTCTTTGATCTTCCTTTTCTGGCTGACATACGTGTAGAAGCCCTTCTTATTATTCTTTGCATCCCTTGCCAAGTTCAGGTCCGGCAGTGCCTTGGCCTTCCTTACCCCATCCCTACACAACCAGGGCAACGTCTCTATACTCTTCCCAGGACACCTGCTGCTGCTTCCACTGCCTGTGCGTTTCCTTCTTGCCCTTTAGTTTGACCAGCAGGTCTTGACTCATCCATGCCCATCTCTTGCCTTCCTTTCCTGATTCTTACACCTGGTGATGGAGAGCTCCTGCACTCTATGGAAAGCGCCCTTAAAGATCTGCCAGCTCTGTTCTGCTCCCTTGCTCCTGAGGGCAGTTTCCCAGATGTCCTATTGACTAATTCCTTGAACAGCTGGAATTTTGCTTTCCTAAAGCTCAGGGTCCTGACTTTACTTTTCACCTGATCCATATCCCTCGGGACTGTGAACTCCACCAGTGCATGATCACTGCAGCCCAGGCTGCCTCCAGTCTTGACGTCACTGATTAGCTCACTTGCGTTGGTGACCATCAGATCCAGTATTGCATCCCCTCTGGTGGGGCTGTCTATTACCTGGCTTAAGCAGCTACCCTCAGTGCTCTCCAGGAGTCTCCTGGATTGTCTACAGCTTACTGTGCTACTTTTCCAGCAGATGGGGTGGTTGAAATCCCCCAGCAGGACAAGAACCTGAGAGTATGATGCGTCTTGTAGCTGGAGTAAGAAGACTTCATCAATAGGCTCCCCTTGATCAGGCAGCCTGTAGTAGATGCCAACCACAAGGTTCCCTTTGTTGCCTCAGTCTCTAATTCTTACCCATAAGCTTTCATCCTGCTCATGGCTATTCTTCAGAGACAACTCTTCACCATCTATCCATTTCTTGACATTGAGGGCAACCCCTCCACCCCTCCTTCCTCACCTGTCCCTTCTGAACAGCCTGCAGCCGTCGATAGCTGCACTCAAGTCATGGGATTTGTCCTATCAAGTTTCAGTAATGGCAACTAGGTTGTAGCTTTCTATCAGCATGGTGGCTTCCAGCTGCTCCTGTTTGTTGCCCATGCTGTGTGCATTGGTGTAGAGGCACTTCAGCTGGGCTGTCGGCCATGTCACCTTCTCAGAGGAACACACCTTAATTCCTTTGAGGTATTTCACCGGTGTTTCTCTGTTGGCTCCTGTTACCTCAGGAGCCCTTGGCTCATCTCCATAAGACTTCAGGTGTGCTGCACTGTACCCAGCATGTCTCAGAGCAACGAGCTGAGTGCCCTCACTAGCACCCCGTCCCTCCAACCTTGGCTTGTCATCCCACGGCTTGTCACGGGCAGGCCTGATATTATCCCCCTGCCCCTTCAAGTCTAGGACAACATAGCTTGTCTATCTGGAGGCAGCTGTCTGTCTCCTTCCTTTGACTTAGAGGGAGCTCAGGACAGAGCTTCAGATGTAGACAACTCAGTTATGTCAGGTGGGATGAGTCCAGGCGTGTGTAAATAAAGACTAAGATTATCTCTTATGAATTGGCTCATTTGGTGAGGTAGGGATTTGTACTGAAGCTATGGAGGTGGCTGGCGAAGCTGGATTTCCACACCATGAAGTGATCAGGTAGATTGTCACATTTTGATTGTTATGTGTTGGGGTTGTTTCCGTGGAGTATTCTGAGACTTTATAAAAATATGTGCCTGTATGAACTGAAAGTTGTTGTGGACTTGAGTTATTACTGCTAGGAGGTCTGCCTTCTCCATGCCAACAATAGCTAGAAGAGATGCCCTTGCATAGTAAAGAGAGCAATATCTGATTAGCAGGGAATAAAACCATGGCATCAGCAGATCATACAAATGTTATGGTTGCAAACTGCCAAGAAGCCTGTCATCAATTAATTTTCTCACAAACCATTCTGCAGAAAACTCTTCTTTGCCTTTGGCACTAGCAGAACGATGATGGCAGATTTTATTACTTCTGGAACAGCAGAATGGGAGGTGGTGTGTCCAAGCAGACTTGCCAGCAGCCCAGATGAAGGCAGGGTGTGCTCATATATCTCCTCTCTGTCTGCTTCCTGGGCTTTCAGGTATGAGCTAAGTAGAATAGAAAACAAAATGTTCATTCTCATATTGACCCTTTTATCTCTTTTTCTTTTTCTCTTTCTTTTAGCATAGGCAATTGAGAGACCTTTCCCAATTGCTTTTCACAGATTTGTTTGTTCAGGTGTAGCTTTCTTCTTCTCCAGTGTCTACTCGCTGGTAGAAGGGTGCTCAGTGTCCCCTGGCACTTGGTGACTCCCACTGCAGCGATTCTTGCAGCTTGGCAGGAAACCCAGTCCCAGCCTTGCTGTGAATGATTGCACTTCCGCCGTGACACCCATTTTTGTCCGCAAATGCAAAAAGCTTAATGCTAGTCAGTTAGACCTGAGCTTGCCTTAAACAGAAGACAAACTTCTGATGCAAATCACAGGTTTTTGTTCAAAGGAAGTAACGATTGTAAGTTCTTATGCTACATGATTGTAAGTTCTTATGCTACAAGGCTGAAGAACCTAAACTAAAAAATACAAGTATAGAAGTTACTTAAGGCAAGGGTCCTGTTTTGACTATTATTTCAGGTGTGTTAGCCAGGAAACTTGTTTACACAGTAATTTACCGCACAAACACTATCCCTTGAAGGAGGACCTTGGAGACATATTCTAACCTGCACAGGCATAGATGGACTTGAACATCTACTCAAAGATGCAGCTAATCAAAATGAGCTAGCTGCAAACCTTTTTATTGTGGTTATACTTAACAATTTTTATCACTGCTCTTGAAGTACCCTATCGTGACTCAATAATCCTTCCCATCCACCTCTCATTTTCAACTAAAGAAGAGGAATTACTTTAGCCTTATTGGTAAGTGTTCAGCATCCATAGGAGTGTTTTAGGCTTATTTGAGAGTAGATTTGGAACAATGAGGAATCTTGGTGGGAAATTTTTTCTATCCTTATTCTTTCAGGACTGAATTGTTGCCATTATATCTCACTCTATTTGCTGTCTTGTACCATAAAGTTTGGTTTTGGTTTGCTATAAATTTACAGAGTACAAATGTAACCAACTAATTTTTTTTTGTAAAAACACATAATTCTTTCCTCTCCTGTTCTTAGGAGTTGGCTTTAAAAGTGTCTTTTAAATGCATAAACCAAGTGAGATGAGACAAAGTGAGAGAACAGAGAATGACTGTCCTGTTTGTCACTTATCTGGGACTGAATCCAGTGACATCTCAATTCAATCACTGATTCAACAAATATTGTCAAGACAGACTAATGGTGCCTAGATGGGCACTGTCTCACCCCCAGTGCTCCCACTGCGTGGTGATGCAGAGACTGTGCTGGATGGTGAACCAAGTGGGCACTGATGCTCTCAGGCAGACATGGGAATTAACCCTGGGTCTGGATCTAAGCAAGTGTAGGCACTCTTTCCATTGATCTACTGACAGGACAGGGATACTTTTCATCATTTGTTAATACAGGGGTTTTTTGCCTTTGCTTTGCTTTTTTTCCCAAGGGTCTAAAAAAGTGCTTTGATTCAGGCCAAATTGAACATTTTATGTCAAAGTAATTTTTTTCGAGCATTTTGGCAAGAAAAGGATGGAGAGTTAGATGCCAGTTTTTCAGACTGAGACTCTCCCCCTTGAACCTGAATTTTACAAATCCATGAAGAAGTTGTCCTACAGAAAATCCTTAGGTGCTTAAATGTAAGTTGATAGACTTCAAAGAAACTTTGAAAAGAACTTCAAAGAAATATTTAGAGGACTGTAAGAAGAACATAGACATCTCTCTGTCAGAGAACAGCCCCAGTAAACACTGACTTTCACATGAATTTTAGATGCTTTAATACATGCAGTCCTACTTTAACATCTTACATGCTCATTTTGTTCACGTTCATTTTTCAGTCCATAATTAAGTAAAACAGTAAACCACCAGCCCAATGCTCTCTCAGTTCCCACCCCCAGCTGTTTTCTCTGCAAGGTTGTACATCGTATGCCCTGATATTTCTTGTTTACTCTTCAAAGACACCAAGCCAAAGATAGGCACCTGAGCTTCCTCTGTAGACAAAAAAAATGATTAATTGGATCTTAAAATAAGTGGGATGGATTGTCATCTGGGAACGCCTGCCTCACATCACTGACTATTGAGGGAGTCTAGAAATCTAATTTTCAGACTGCTAACTGTAGGTGAGATAACATAGAGATTTTAGGCACTCATAACATTAAAAAGGCAATTAAAAATGTATGTAGACATCTAAACTGGTTGATAGACATCTAAGTCATTTCTCCATCTACCTCAAAGGCATCTTTGAAAATCCTGCTATGTATGCATGTGTAGACATATTAACATTTGTCAGTTTTCCCCTAGACACTTTTGAGATTTGATTTATGCTCAACTTCACAAATGTCACCCTACCAATTTTCCCGAGAACTATTTTAATCTAAAAAAGCTGAGAAAGTACTGACTATCTATATACAGAGAAGATGAGTGCACCAAGCTTATTTAGTATTTTTATATCCTTCTAGCTGCTGAAATCTTTACTGGAAGCCAACTCATAATTCAGTGCAGGTTTCATGTAATGAAATATTATTAGGAGTCCATACTGAAAAGTCCACCATGATAGTACTGGGGAAAAAAAACAAAAAAGTTGAACACTGTAGTCATTTACCTTATAACACTTTTAGCAGAAAAGCATTAAGAGTGAAGCCTTGGGCTTTCAAAAATACTAGTCAATAATTTTCCTATTAAATACTAAGGACTTTGGATTTTCATGAGTCATTTTACTGAAAGCTTCCTTTTGCTCTAAAAGGGCTTTTGAATTTAGTGTTTTTTCTGTAAATCAAGAGCCTGATCCATAACTCTTTTACATCAGCATAGTTTAATGATCACAGCATTCTGAGTACCACTGGAAGTGTTGGGGAAATCAGGCTGATAGCATCATTGCAGAATGGGATTAACTGAGAAATTCTGACCATGATAGAAACAGATGTAAAACTGTGATTCAAGAAGGGGAATCCCTCAAGGATGTGAGTAATTTCTCATGGTGGCAATACTTCCATCACAAATTCTGGTACATATG
Source organism: Aquila spilogaster (assembly GCA_024606505.1). NCBI lineage: Eukaryota > Metazoa > Chordata > Aves > Accipitriformes > Accipitridae > Aquila > Aquila spilogaster. The sequence continues at coordinate 8,773,148 of JANHGO010000037.1, forward strand.
CCTCATTTTATTCTTGCCAAGGTATGGCAGTTACTGCAGAGTGTCAATTAGCAATATGACATTTTCCTAGGAATGTACCACACATTAAACAGAGGCATTTGCCACATGCAAGATATAAAAAGCACTTGAAGAGAGACTAATGATCTGGCTTCCATTCTTTATAGGAAAATGAAAATAAATATGAAAATCACTAAAATAAATTGCTTTATATATCTTTACATTAAACTTTATGCTTCTACTCCATCATGGAAGGGCATCAGGTTGGTTGGATGTGACCTGTTCTTGACAAATACGTTAGCTGTTTCTTATCACCTTATCCTTCTGCCAGTGGTTGCAAAGTGATTGTTCAACAATCTTCTTCTCTATCTTTGTGACTTTCACAGTTATGTTGCCTGGTCTATAAGTTTCTGGATCCTTCTTTTTTTTTGCTGCTATTTAAAGATGAGTATCATGTTTGCCCTACTCCCATCCTCTGGGGCCTGTCCTGGCTTCCACAAGTTTTAAGGGAGTGATTGCTAAAGTTTACAAGATTATTTCAGATAGTCTCTTGAATGTTTGGAAATTAAATTTCATCAGACTCTGCTGGCTTGGAGACATTTATCTTACCTGACAATATACGGTTACTCAAAATCACTAGGGACTCCATTCAGATGCCTAAACATAGGTGTCCAGGGCCTGAGTATTCAAGATATCCAGAAATGACTGACAGGATCCATACTCTTAGAAAATTGAACTAAGTCCTGAAAGTAGAATTTATTTGTTGATTCAGACACCCACAGAAAGGGGAAGGATTCAGCTGCACATTCAGGTATGTAATTTTCAGTATCTGCAGTGTAGGTATGCACCTGGGAGGTAAGTATTAATGATCTCATCATAGTCAGTGGAAGCCCTTTCGATAGTCAGTGTAATCTATGAAAGTATTCAGCACATCCTGAAGCAGACAAATATATTTGATCAACTGAAAAGCTCTCTTGACTATATTTGTTTACTAGTGATGAAATCCAGTTGTGGAAATGTAGACATCCACTGACATTTCAGATACTTTTGAGCATCTGACACACAGACAAAGGTAGGACAGAGTGACACAGGGTCTCTTCATGTCCTTTTGATTTGGCAGCTGGAGGCCAGACAGAATATATCCCAGGGCTTCTTAAACAGCACAAGATGCCTGCATTTAAGCAGCTGAATCCCACCATTGACCTCTGTTGATACGATGGGAACCAAAAAAGCCTTATCTTGATTCAGGTGCCCCTGGATAGGCATCTCATGCTATTAAAGATGTCCTAGGGTAGACAGCCTGGTGGGTTTCTACCTGTGATTCAAGAAAAGCATGAGTTTCCCATAGGTCTCTAAAGTAATGTCCTTTAGCATGATTCGAGCAGCAGCAGACCTCATTGTTCAAGTAACTGAATCAACTTCTGTTGCACAAGATATGTAAATATCTACTATTCCTAATTAAAATTCTTTTCTCCTTTTTTTTTTCATTTTCAAATATCATTTCTACTGTAATACTATTCCTCCATAGAGAAAGTTTATCTTTTGCAATACTACTGTACCTCTTACTTAAAATAATGGTGATGCTAGGGAAAGCCTGGTAGTAACCATCCAGATCTTGTCTGTTATTCCCCGAGAGCCCAAGCTGGCTTTTAATCATCTTGGCACTCTCTTTGAAAGTCTGTATTTTCAGATTGTTCTAGATATTTCTTTTAGTGTTATGGTTGGTGGCATTCTTATTCCTACTGGGATCAAGTGTGCGTTGTCAGGACATACCCATTGTTAGACTGGACCACTCACTACTTATTTACTGATGTGCAATATTGTGGAACTCCAGATTTATCCTCTTCTTGACTTAAAAGATAAGCTGTATGCTTAATTCTATGTTGTTGTGATTGCTTCTTGTCGTTATATAGTGATCAGAAATAAATCATGTAGTCATTTTCTGTTCTTTTGGTCTGCTTTGCCTTCAGTTATTTGCCAGTGATCACTTTAATGCCTGTTTCCCTTTGATTGTATCTCCTATATTCATATATACTTAGGTTACCCAGCATATATTCCACTTTATCAGCGCCAGCTGTCATTCATTCTCACTATATTATCACCTTCTTTTGTAGCTTCCAAATCTCTTTTTATATTTTATTGAAAATGGAGACAAGATAACTCAGAGCTGAATCCAACATGCTCTGAGGTGGTTTTTTGCCACTGTCTCTACTGAAGTGTCCTACAGGTTATTGAAGCCCAAATTCTTAAAGCTGTGCTATAAAGTAATTTTCAGTGGGTACCTCCATATCAGTACATTAAACAACGCCCTAGAATGGGCACTGCAAATGTATTTGCCATATTTCTGATTGTCAGAGAGGTCCCTGGCACAGGTTTGGTCTGGGCCAAGTAGCGTTCTCACAAATAGTTCCCAGGCACAGTTTTGGATGTATTATAGGCCAGGAACCATTCCCAATAGGAAAGTTGTATATGGCCGCTCTCTTTTGAAGGCTAGGAGAATTGGAATATATGGATGTTGTCAGAAAATGCCAGCTGGCCCTCAGGATAAAAAATAAACAGTGGCACAGTCTTGGTAGCTGGTATGGATACAGCCATTGCTTCCAGGGGCTATTAGATGCATAAATACTTAAGAGAATGGGAATCCAAGCTACAGATTATTCCTTTTTTTTTTCTTCCTTGCTACATATAGATTCTACTTAGAATCAAATAGATAGTATTTTCTTCCTTGGAATTTCACACATTTATAAAACATCTGGAGCGGGGTTCATGTGAACACATGTTAACTCTGAGCTAGCTGTTCAGACACTCTTATTAGTCCATGAAAGGGGAATGTTTTTAGGGGACAATTCATTTCAGTCTAGGAGGGCTTCTAAATCAGGACAGATGAATTATGACCCAACAGTGCATATTTCATCCCATTGATTACAAAGGGAACATACGATGACTCGCTCAGGGAACCAGCTCAGACAGCTATACTGTGCATAGCTCATCCTTTATTGTTTCTGGCTTCTGTGAGTTTCAGGATTTCAATTTTGCCTTCTAATTTGGTTTTTACAAAGCTTTTACTGCTCAGTAAGAGTTAGTTGGCATCATAATACTGAAACCAAGAAACTTAAACCAAATAAAACAAGCTCAAGATCAGTCTGTTGTCTTTCTGGTTTTCTGTGATATTAAATGTTCTATGCTGTGTAATTCCTTTTTAGTCCTCATTTAAAAAAAAAAAAAAAAGTCCTTCCTCTAGTTACCTTATTTCTTTCCTGTTTGTCTAGTTTACACTTTGCATAGGAATGATGATCGATGTACATCTTATTTGTTCTCCTTCAGGATTTTCCCTCTAACTTTTTACTGTCTTAATGATTTTATGTTTCAGAGTCTGCATAACAATTCTAGCGCCTTTCCAAATTATCCTTTCCTGTAGATGAAGACCAAAGAGCTATAACATACTAATAAACTTCTCCTTGGAGTAGTAAATTCAATCATGTATTAATAAACACTCACTCTCAATTCACTTCTTGCCTTTAAGCTGTTGAATATTTCTCCCCTATTAGTCAACAGAGACTCCCAAACTGTCTCAATTCAATTGCTTGTTCAGACTGTCAGAATAAATAATTAACACAGTTCAGTACTTCTATGCTTTTTCTCCCCATAACTGATTGGTAGAGGTGTCTTATGAATAAAAAAGGCTCTGATCTTTCCTAAATCTTCTAAGGTGCACAGGAACATAACCGTCACCTTATCAGTGGGTTAAGATATCCAAATAGTTTTGAGGTTCTGGGGTTTTGTCATATTCAATTATCTTTCCTGGGTTGAGTGACATTTTCTCTCTGACTTGAAGGCCTAGAGAAGATGTTTCTTTTATTCATGTGTTTTGCTTGCATGTTGCCGGATGGGCAAACGGTAAACAGCTTCGCAAGCTTAGACACGGCCCCTTGGCAGAATTTAAAAAACAAGTGAATTTTCCTCAAAAAGGCTGCAGTATTCTGCAATGGATAAAGTTGTCAGTTATCCTTTAAAATAGAGGGGGGAGATGCAAATCTCATCTAATAGCTGACTTTGCTTCCTCTGGTTAATTTTCCCCATTTTCTCACCACCTTCTCCTCCCTTGCTGGCCATGATTCTCCTTCAATGTCAAGAAATGGTCTTTGAGATTGTTCCTGTACAGATACCATGGTCTGGCAACGAAATTCTATGTAACTCCCGCACGGGGTGCCAGACAACACCACAGACCCTCTTCAGTTCTTCAACACCAGGCACTCCTCTATAGCAGAAGCCCCGTATAAAGTTCTCTCCCTGTCAGGTGAAACTTTCCAACTTATACATCATGTATTCCAACATTTATCAGATTGACATTAAGTGTCCTGGAATGTTTTCAGTCCCAGACCTGGAACCAGACTGAATTGTTTCAACAATTGTTGAATTGTTGGGATTGTTTGGCCATCAGGAAGCATTCACAGAAATAAAAGCCTTCTTCCTGGAAGATCCCACTTGGAGTATGAGCTTCCTTATCAGGGCTACCATGACAGACTTGACATTGGAGAGGGATTTATGTAATCTCCATGTGTAAATTTCATACTTAGGAAGAGAAAAATATGTAAGATGAATATATGACTGTTGTGGTTTAACCCCAGCCAGCAACTAAGCACCAAGCAGCCACTCACTCACTAGGAAGACAATTAACTCTATCCCAGCTGAAACCAGGACAGTGACAAAGACTAGAGAAAGTGCCAAGAGCAGAGGTAGATAAAGTAGATAAGAAGTTAATATTGACAGCAGTAGCTGTCAAATAGGAAATACAGGTAAGTGTGGTTGTTTTTGTTATCTTGTCATGCTCTGTTTTATGCCATATTAAACAGCCATGGAGGTAAGAACTAGATCTTTTGTTTCCAGAAGACTGGAATAATCCAAAGGCTCACTGGTTTATGGGGACTATCTGAACATGTTTGGAAGTCACTCTGAACAGCACTAGCAGGTACCAAGTTTCATAAGTGATTTTTCTTTAGCCTATCCACTCATAGGTTATGTTCCCCACTGCTACTTACTTTTCTCTGCCATTGCAGCTCAGGGAAAATTAATACATTTGGCCTACCTTTTTCCTCGAAAGCTAAGAAAGAATGTCTTCCTCCACTTTTTTTCCCCTGGATCTTGCCCTTCAAATGCTTAATTAATTTTCTTACTGCAATACATTTTTAGAAAAAATAGAATAAGGATAAGCTGTCAGGACAAGAATAAGTTCTTAGTGCAATATAACAATCTCCCTGGTAACTTTTTAAAAAAAGTATTGTATACCTTATAATAAAAACAGCATCTATCTTAACTAAGATGTCTGGAAGTCAAGTTTTTCAATCAGTGTTCAGCAAGCATTTTCTGTGAGGTCAGCAAACGTTGGCAGAGTCTTGCATGCATCAAGAAGAACAAAAAGAGTAAATATAAATGGAAAAGTTTAATTCAGAAAACTCAGGCTTTGCCTGATTTCTAACTGTGGAAAAGAAGACATCAAAGAATGTTATTTTTCTCCTTCCTATCTTTCCAAAGATGAGGTGGAGATATGAAGGATATAATTTTTCACATCTTCTGCAAGCATTTACTTTGATCTGAACCTGTAGTTCAGCTTGGAGATAAATTTACAGCATCTTATAGTGGTTGTGTGCTTTAACATGAGTTCAAATCACAAAAGGTCACAAATTTACTAGAGGGGTTGTTGTCTGAGAGAAGGAGAGGTGACAAACGATGTCCTACCCGTACCATGGTACAGCCCACTGTACACGTTGTGTCACATGAGGCAGGCAAATCTTTGCAGCCTCTCTTGTGCTTTTCCCTTTTCCCACTTTATTGGATTAGACTGACAACATTTTTTTGAAAGAGGGGATAAGGAAGCCCCGAAGCATTTCTCTTTCAGATATAATGCCAGCAAAACATATTGCAAGCTTTAATAAAAATGGGTTTGGAGAACACACTTTCTGGATTTAAACATCTTTTTATTTCACTGTGTGTTTCTCCTGCAAAACAGATCTAGTTGTACTGGGCAAGAAGGTGTAAATTGGAAACTAAAGCAGGATATCACTCATATCAATTCATTTTTCTTTCTGATGAGGTTACATTCTTGCATAGTGAAGTGCCCTAAATTCAGAAAGAACTCAAATTACCATAAGATACCATTTTTAACAATGGACCATTAACTTGAAAAGCCATTTGGCAGTAAATACATTTTACTAAAATATTGTCCGGAGACATCTGTCAGGATTAGAAATGCATTCACATAGGTTCTTTATAGCTCAAAGGCTATAATATATGTTATTTGAAGACATTCAAGTGCGGGGGAAGGAAGAAGTTATCTTCTAAGACATTAATCTAAACAAAAATCTAATTGCAAAAATAGCCAAGAGTATTCAGCTGCAGTGTTGTGGTAGTGGCACCAGTAATGCTATCAGTTCAGAAATGTGAGGGCGTAGAGAACACGAAGAGCCTGAAGCGTGAAGAAATATCAGCCCACTTTCTTTTCTTATGCAAGATATCTAAACAGATGTAGGTGAACACAGTAGATATGTTTCCACAAAATTAGCTGCACACCCACAGCAAATCTCATTCAGAATAAGATTGCACACTATTTCAAGAAGCTGTGCTTATAAAGAACAGTTCAGAATATCAGAGTCAGTGAGAAAAAACCAAGTTATTTCCTATCAGAAAGCTCATTTTTTTTGTTAAATTTTTCAAGGAATGTCTCAACTTTTTCACTGTTTCAAGTTTCAGGTAGCTGGAACTTTTAACCAATTCCAGATAACTAGAGACCACCAGATGTCTAGCAGTCAAAATGTGTTGCTTTTTGCCTAAAAACAAGTGTTTGTTGAAAAGCAGAGACAATGGTTTTCTTTTGTTTTTGTTAAACAAGCATTACCCCAGGGGAAAAGCATGTGCTTTCATGTAGAAATTCAATGAGAATGCTTTCAACAAATTATTTTCTGATCAGCTATGCTTTAGAAAGAAAAAGTGAGGATACAAATGCAAATCCCCAAACTGGCTTGCATAAATACCATAATGAAGCATGCCTTCATGTCACACTTCCTCAGCTACTGCCTTGTGGCCTCAGAGAATCTAGAAGTGTCTGGAAATGGAGATGCCTCTACTGCAGTGATGGATCAGTCCATAGCGAAGATGATAACGTTATGGACACCAAGGGTGGTTGGGAGTCATCTTCCCTGCCTTCAGCCAAGGGGAAAGGGATCTAGTCCGAGATGATCACCTCTGCTCCCTCTTTGGTCACTGGAGAGAGAAAGGAAACCCTCCAGGTACCTGAGATAAGTACCTCTTTATACTGAGAAATATTAAGAAGTGATTTGATGATAATAATTATGGCTTATTTATTTAAAAATAATATCCAAAGACTTAATCATGCTAGACAATACACAGTATATAAAGAGATTTTTTTTTTTCTCAAGTTCCCCATCCTTTTGCCTGTAATGACTGATCTTCTTAAAGAGATTAATCTCTCAAAAGAATCTCTATGAAGATTGTTGTGTGGGCAAGATCTGAAATTTTTAAGTATCACAAATCTTGCAGTTCAGAGTCTGAAAAAAAATAAATAGATATAGTATGTGTTTCAAGAGAGAGCTTTGTAAATGGTTAGATGTGAAACAAAAGTGGTTAACTCAATAGTTAAAATCTCTGACTTCTCAAGGTATTCCAAAAGAACTTTGAAATTCCACGTACATTGTTCACCATATAGCATAGTAACACCTCATTTTCCTTACCATCTTTCCTGGGGTTGTTCAGACCTACTGACTAAGAGTTCAAAACAAAATGGTGAAGTAACTGAAGCTCTCTGGAAAAAAATAAGGAATTTATTTTATTTTTTAGTAGAAAAAAGAAGTCAAAACAGCCTTAAACACAGCGCCACAAGCCAAGTCTGCATAATAAACAGTAAGGTTGTTCTAATGCATCACTACCACTTTAAGTTTCCCATTCTGAGTGCCTGTGAAGTGTGACATTACCTAAATATACTGCACATCATAAAATGTGAACATCACTCTAGACTCTAGGCTGTGATTCAGGAAAGCATCCCATTCAGGAAAATACTTAAGCATGTACTTAAGTGATTGGATTTAAATGCATGAACAGAGATGGAGTTATATCTGTGCTTAAATACTTTTCTGAATTGCCATCTCAATTATACTGTCTTAAACCCAAGTACATCTGCTAAAATTTCTTAAATTACTTTGGATTCACTCCTCTATAAATGAGCTCCATTGGTTCAGCTTCATTTTATTCAAAGCAGATCTCTAGTCATCTAAGATGTTATACCAAGGATGAGGCTGTCTTGATGGAAATTAGGGAAGGGGTGATTTTTTCTCTCACAGCCCTCAGGAAATAAAAATACACTGTCATTTTTAGTAATTTTCTACAGAATTCTTCAAACACGCTTATGATGGAAACCAGAGGTAAAACATTCATCAGAAACATCCTAGAGGAAACCAAAATGATTTTCAGCCACATTTAAAATGGTTGGCGTTTGTTTTGTTTTAAAGACCCCTGAGAATAAAAACATCCAGTATATAGTTTGGCTACTGGAAAAAACTCTTCTTTTGTTTTTTAAATATATTGGATTTAGCTTCCTTATAAAATGTTTGTTATATTCCCTGTTCTTCTTTTAGGCCCATAGGGATTTTTCAACCTCGTTAAAATGTGCCATCTGCTAGAGACGTCCTTTATAAAATTACAACAACATAAATTTATGTGCCTGCTTTATTCTTAGGAGAAATACCAACACCTTGAAGTTTAAAGAAAGTAACATGCTTTTACAGACTGGCCTTCTTAAATTTTCTTTCCTCCATTAACACAATATACAAATAAGGCAAGTTCTCACTAGTACTAGAGAGAAAATAATTTCCCTTGTGAGGCCAGCTAAGATTATATGATTGCTCCCATCCCACTTTCTAGTCCAGAAAAAGTGAAATTTTTGCTTGGCCCCTCAAATTATCCAGTATGACATTAAAAAAAAAAAAAAAGCAGGTATAAATATTCTCAGCTGCATAAAAGTTTGTACCTTTCCTAATACTGTTATTTGATTACATGATAGTCAAAGGCTTGTGCTATTTTGCGCTAAGGAAGACATTTTGCAGTAGCATGGTTTTTGCAAGACCACAGATGTGTCAAGGTATATTTTATTCCATTGCATTTATACGTTCTTCCATGACAGATAAATAGCACCAGAACCACCACAGGATGTTAGAGAACATAAGTCTACAGAGTTAACTGCAAGTATTCCTATTCACGTCTGTCAAATAGCTAATCCACAGATTTTTTTTCCTTTTGGCAGAAACTGGCGACAAAGAAATAGATTGAAGTGATAAATCATGGAATATTCCTTGGTGGTGGTGAATGATGCTAGATGCAATTATCACAGAAGTCTACTGCAAAGCTTAGATGAGATTTTGCTGTCATATTTTAGCCTCCCAGGCTCCAGTTTCATTGTTCATAGTTGTACACATGATTCAGTAATTCAAAAATAGAGCGACTAAAATTCCGGAGAGTCTGAAGAATAAGAGATCACCTTCAGCTTGCCAGGAGTGGTGGGAGCTTGGTCTCTTTGTAAAGGAGATCATCTCTTTTCAGCCTATTTTCTCTTAGCTTGAGCTGACTGTCTCTCAAAAATGCCATCAGCAGAACTCAGCAGAATTATTTTCATGGACAGAAGTTGTCACAGTGAAAATTGTTATGAAAATACCGATCTAATAACAAAAAGGACAACAAGATCCAGATACTCATGTGAGTAGCGATGGAGTAACTAGTGATGGTTCATACTGAAAAAGACCAGATCAAGCAGGTGGTTTTTGCATTGCGTGGTTTCAAAGAAAGGATCATCCAGTTTAGGTCAGCGATAACCTAAGAGATGGGGAGGGTACAATGTCTGTATGGCTTTTACATGGAATATAGCATTCGGTCTTACATGCTAGTTCCTGGCTTCATCCCACCTAGTTTTAGGCAATTAAGAGGTACCTGCACTAGTAGTTAGTTTCACCAGTCTTCCTTATAATCCCTGGGAAGAGCTAGGTTACTGAGATCAGAACCACCTGCTGGAGATCCCTCTTTCCATTTGGCTATAGAGAGCGCCTTGGGGAAGCAGGCATCTCAGATGAGTGTCTGAAGTTAGAAGAGAGCAGGGGGGGCCTCAGGGTGCATCAGAGAAAGGTGTCGAATAGATGGTATGATGCATTTCTAGGAAACTAACCATGAGTTGAAGAAAGGGGTCTAATTCAGAGGCAGTTCCTGACAACTTTCTGTCTTCAAACCCAGTAAAGGAGGAAGTTTCTATGTCATGCTCTGAGGAAAATAAAAAATGAGGCAAAGAGAATGCAACAATAAATGTCAGAAGAGTATGTACATCAGGGAAGGAACAATATCTGGTCATACCAACCTCACCTTGGAGAATAACCTCACATTTTTTTCCCTGTGCTATGATGGACTATTTTTTTTAAGAAGTGCTTTTCTGAGTAAGGGCTGTGTAATCATTAGAGGAGCAAGGTGTAATACTGTGCAAGTAGGAATGAATGAGAAATGAACTCACAACAGCAAGAAATGCACTTCCCAGCAATGACTAGGATGTCATGCAGCCTCAGCCGTGCTCTCTACAGCCCAAGGACTGTAGGGGAGATCTTGTACCAACAGGTGCTGGAAGTGAGGAAACATCCAAACAGTGATGACAACGGTGGTTGTTTTTTTCAACATGTGGCCGTTGATTGTCAGTGTTACAGGCTATGAGGTGGCTGAGGAGCCTGGAACATGTATTCCCAGTTGTCATCACCTCCATCTCACTAAAAAAGGTTTCCACCTCTATCTGTTCGAGCATCATGGCCAGCCCTTAAACAAACTCACTTTTCCTTTCCCTTTGGCCTAGTCCTTTTCCTCTGCATGCAAGTTCCTTCTCTATTTTGGTTTGGTTTGGCTTTTTTTCCCTTTGCAAGAGCCAGGTTTCCTTTGGGCTGTCATTACTGACAAATTCACGGGAACTATACCTGCTGCCAAGGGCTTCTCCCTGCTCTTATACCTTCCTCATGAGTGTTTTTATTCCCCATGGTCATATTCCTTCCCAGCTACTCTCTGTCTATTGCCTGTTTTCTTTCTGTCTGACCCAGTGCAGTGGACTTGGGGAATAATAGGATTGCATCCTACATTTTCAGAAGTGTTCACTCACTTTGGGTTACTATCTTGAAAAAATCTCCATCTGTGCTTTTCAGAAGGGCCATGAATCTAGGGCTCACACCAAATTCGGTGGAGTTAAGGTAAGTAACAGCACAAGGATGATGAAAGCATCTTATCTTTCATTCTTTTCTTGCTTTATTCACTTGCTTCAGAAATGCAAGAGTTTCTATTGTCAGTCCTGGAAGGGAGGTCACATCAGAAAATTTCAATGGTCTCTTGTTATTCTGTCCTACAAAGAATTTTACTTGAAAACTGCCAGTGTCAGCTGCTTTTCCTCATGGAGGAAGGATCTTTTAGCACAGACCAATGCAATGTGGCAATAAACCCTTCATAAAACGCCCAGCACTCAGCAGACCTGAAATAATACTCTCCCACCTCTTGGGAGTGGAGGATGCACCATTACTGTACCAGGAGACCTTCAACCCTCATCTGCAGAGGTTGTGAAATTCCCTTGGTTTAATCAGCCCAGAGAGCATATTCCTACTTTGTCAGACCTCACATTCAGCTGCGGAAAAAAATTGCAAGGCTCTCACAAATGAAACAAGACACTTTAATTCTATCCTCAGAAATACAAACATGTATTTATACACTTACTTGTATTTTAAGATAATTTTCCCATCTCATTGGATAGAGTAAGTAAATGCCAGCCTAATTAGGGAATTTAAAACTTTGACATCTAGTTGCACTGTGTGCTAAGTTTATGGCAATTAGAGAGGAATCACATTACTTTGCTCTCATGCCTGGACTGTTTTTCCCAGAGGTGACTTTTACAGTGATTTTAAGATGCCAGAGGAAGATGTTCTTCTGAAAAAAAAAAAGAGAAAGGAGAGGGAAAGAGAGGAGAGGAGAGGAGAGGAGAGGAGAGGAGAGGAGAGGGGAGAGGATTTAAGAGATGAATTTCTGTTCTTTTTTTGTTTTCATATATCTGTTTCCTGAAAGTAAGTTTCTTAAGTCACCAGCTGATTCCTTATTAAATTCTGGAACTGACAGTTCTTCTGCTACCTGTTTTTTCTGTGTAATTTTCCAGCATTGTGGTTAGAAAATGGAGCCCAACAATACTTGGTAGTGATTCCATGCTGATACAAATTTGGACACAGTGCTGATATACGTGCTTGTGTCTGTAAGCCTGTGCTGTGTGAAGCAATGGGCTCCATTGGTGCATCACCCAGGGCTGAAAATAACACTCAGGGAAAAATGCTTGGGTAAAACAGCAGAGCTCAATTCATTGTAAGCTTCATTGGACTGAGACTGATTTATACTAGCTCTACCATGCATTTGTGTGTTACTTTGAGCTGGAAATTTTAGCCTAATCAAACTGGAATTGTTCAAATTGTTCCTCAAGAGCATCAGAATTTAAAATAGGAAGGAGAGTATGGAAACATTGCTGCAGAATTTAGGGTCCCAATGTTGTATTACGTTTTCTATGTTATGATAATAGTAATTAGGCTGACACAAGTCCATTAGGTTGCATTTTCCTTTTTGTTATGATCTAGTCCTACTTCATTGTCTTTCTGGTAACTAGGCAGTTCAGATCAAAATCTCAAAAGTGCCCACAGGCAATTATTGGACTAAGCTGAGGGAGGCATTTAGAAAACAGAGAAAGTTGGTGATTACCCTTAGAACTGAGCTGAGACTTTTATCATCTTGTTTTCTTTTTGTGTTATCAGATGGCCTTTGTCCTCCCTTGCACAATGCAAGGGAAACCGAGGCTCCCAGGACATCTTTCAGTGAAGCCAAGTACTTTTTAAAGCCTGTATTTCGAAGTCTTTTTATTTCTTATCAACTACGTGCCATCAGGTTTACATGGCATGCCATGAGAGGATTATCTCACGAGCATGAGATCTACATAGATCTTGCATTATTCTCAGTGACGTTGCAGATGAACAATGGCCAGGTACACACCAGGTTATTTAGCCCACACTCTGCCACAGTTAAACTCAAAAAAGATGCCCGGGCACAAATATTGAGGGAGGATATCTCCACCCAAACAGGAAAGCATGGTCACATGTTTATGATAGGGATGTTATCACAAGCACTTGGTACTGGAGGTGGCAGTCCTCTGCCCTCACAGACATCCCTGGGTGAGATGTCTAAGCTGAGGACAGTCGTCTTTGCAGCAAAGGAACATGCTCTGTATCGTCTTGAGACCATATGAGGGATGATTGCCCTTTGTAGCTGCCTCCTTCTCTGTAAAAACAAGTCTGGGTGAGCAGTAGTTCAGGCATATCCTTGGTACACTATAACAGCTTTTCATGAGAATGATCATTTCATGGTTGTCTCCTCTGGTGTCATCCAAAATGCCTTAATCCAGCACAGCCATTAAGTATGTGTTGAACACATCTTCTTCAGGAGCGTTTTATTTTTGTCATACTTAATGTCAGTATTAAACACTTTCATAATCAGAGATGTTTCCTTGAATTATGGCTATCTTAATGCAAATATTAATTGAAGTTAATAGGATTTCTACTGGCTTCCATTGGTATTAAACTATACTTTTTGCAAGTTCTTTCAGGCAGGTATAATCTTTTAATGACATTTATGTTTAATGTCCAACAAGCTAGAAATTTCAATGTCTTGACAACTTAATGACTTCATAACTCCCCCTTAACAATAGATCAAAAAAATCACACCCCTCCACTTCACCCCCCAGGAGTGCTGTAGAATAGCAGGGTAAAAATATACCCTTTGCCTGCTCTACATGCAATGCAGTTTTGAATTTAGGAGCACATGGAAGATCATCTGCTGCACAGATGGGATTCATCTCACTAATTTTAGAGGTCCGAAAGTTATGCATCTAGTCTAAACTAGTTGTCAGAGTCCATCTACAGTCAGTGGAGAGAGACAGGCACCTCACCATACCACTAAGTAGGTAAAATATGTAGGATTGATCGCTTTCTAAGGTACCTGCTTGACACCAGCAATTATGAAAATTAGTCAAGATAACTAATTAGGCTATAAGCCTAAGTTTTGAATAGCTAAGATACACAAGATGAGCTTTTATGTAGGCTTCTACCTCTCTCCACTGGGTCCAGAGATAGTCACATTCTTTCTGCCCTGAATAATAAGGAGCTCAAATTGCCCTTTGAGCTTCAATATCATGTTAGTTGTTAAAATTCACCTTAGACACAAAGGTAAATCATCTGAATAAAAGTCCAAATGTATTAAAAAAATGGTGGATTAAAATCAAGCACAACTGCATTGATTAGATCAAAAGCCCATGTGGTTTTATTTATCTTATTCCCAATGATGGCTTTAAAATCAGAAAACACAGACTTCCCCAATTTTGTTTTATAGCAGAAACTTTTTCCTCAGCACTGTTGGTGACTCAGCACTCAAATTACCATATTTCAATATATGACCCAGTGTAATAAGGACAATATTTTTTTTTTTAGCTGGTTGTTACTTTTATGCTGTAGCTGAGTCTCCAGAACTAGTAATTTATCTCCAGTGCTGAGACTCTGCCCTCTTTTCAGTATTAAATGCCTCATACGTTGTAGCTGTTACTTGAAGCGGCAGAGGTTGGAAGACTATGGACTGTTCTTTGGAAAGCTCTTTCCTGCCAAATCCCTTCATTTCTGCAATGGCAGATGTTAGTATTTTAAGACCTAGTTTCTTTCGTGAGTTTTCGTATTTAATGGCACTTTTCCTGCGCTTGCAGAGAGCATACAGGAGTTTTTCAGAAGACCCTAAGGATTAAATTAATCTCTCCTAAATTTAGCCACGTAGAGTTTTGTGTATAATCTAAATTTGTTGTCCTTGGCTCCCTCTCTTGTCAGCAAAGAGAGAGGAGAACAACAACAGGGATTCAAAGCTATTTCCAGCTCCCACCTCGGGATGGGAAGAAGCACTCCCTGGAGGTACTGCTCTGTCTGGCCACCGCAGGCTCAGCCTGGACAACTAACTGGCTTAGACTGGATGCCTTGGTTTTAAATAGCTAACGTTAGGGAAGATGCATTCTTGTACAAATCATCTTTACATGGCAAATCAGACCCTCTACTGCACAGGGCTTGGGACGGCCTCAGGGAAAATTGCATAAGTCTTTTTTTTTCTTGAGGCAGTATCTCCTGACAGATACATGGGGTGCAGAAACATCAAGCACGCACTGACAGGAGGATAGGTAGGTTGAAAAAAGGCATCCCGACACAAGGGGACAAAGGAGTGATTGACAAAAAGTGGGAAGAAACACCATGGAGCACAGAAGGCCTGATGTAAAAAGGAGGCAAAAGCAGCAGTAGACCTACCACTTTCTGCCTTGATATTACTGACCCAGCTCTGGCTGGCAGTTTTCAAGGTTGTATCCTGCCTCGGAGCATTGGTGCAGTGGAGCAGGCAGGGAAGAAGGTAAGAGGTAGGAGGCTACAAGCTACAATGTCCTCCTCGCTGCCTCCACTCAAGGCCACGGAACAGCAAGGTGGGACCTCCAGCAGATTACTGATTTGCAGCTCCAGTGCAGTAACAGGACCTTGGCAGTGGAGAAGGAAAGGTGTTGCCTTCTCCAGGTCACAAGCTTGTTTGATCTGTACCTTGATTTACAAGTTCTCAGTCCAACAGGAGAAAAGCATCCAGTGATTTGATCTGCAGATTCAGCCCAGCCAACTTCATTACCTTATTAAAAATGGATTGATGCAAAACCTCTCCCCAGTGCTCATCCCAGCATCTATGTGGATGCAAAATATTATGTAAATTAGGTAATTAACTAGGTTTTGCTTCATTAATAGATAAATCAGAGCAATAAGAGTCTTCCTAAATACGAGCTATGCATTTCTCCAAAAATAGGACATCTAATGCAATTATTTTTATTAGATCTTTTGTATTTGATCACAGAGCATAAAAAGGAATTAGAGTTCCATGTTTATTGTTATTAAAGAATCCCCCTAGCCTCTTTATTTCATTTGGCTCAAAATAGAGAGCAATGTTGCTATTGTAATCCATTAATTATCAGACTCACATTTCAATTCATAAGTCAAAGATTCCTACTTTCAGCTTGTTCCTAGTTATACTAGAGTTAAGGATGTGTTGGAAGGACAGAAAGATAAAGCTGAAATTGTATTAAAATACTCAGATGAGCTTAGAGGCCATACACTTATACTAATCTGTATTTTTTAGTATTCTATTTAAAACAAATAAGGATGAATGAACCGCAGCTTTTGAGCATAGACCCTTCCATGGAGCTGATACACCAGCTGAAGGAAGACCCATGAATATATTTTAAAAGACATCTGACTTCAGTTTCCTACCAGATCTACCAGTATAGCATCTAATCACTTCAAAAGTTGTCAGTTATACATTCATGGTCGTACACTTCATTACATAAAACTGCTTGTAGAGGGTAATAGCATTTCAATTATGCTGTAATTTTGAAGTTGTTTCTGTATAATTATATTTTAGGTTAAAATACTTTTGTTGTTACTACTTCTCTGCCACAAACTATGCTTATTAAGCATAAAAGAAATAGAGAAAAAAATCAATAACTCCATCACATAGATGAACTGTCAGTTATGTAAAAAATGGGCTCGAAAACTGTCTCAAAGTTAACTGCAATGTAACTATGTTACCGTCTCATCATAACTACAGTGTAATTATAGTAGCTGTTCCTGAGAATATATCACTTATGCCTTTTCTTCTGTCAGAGTAGAAGTTTATTTTTATAGAAAGATATTAAAAATATTTTAACTAACACAAAGAAGAAACTTAAGTCATTAAAACTCATCAGAATAGACAAAAGATACAGGATGTGTGGTTGTTTCTTTTGGGGTAGTCTTTTCTTCTTCTTTTTTTTTTTTTTCTTCTCTCCTGAGCCTTATCTTGAATCTCTTCACCCATCCAAGGACACCCTTTCATCTAAATTATTTCTCCCCACATTTTCTCCATATTAGATAGATGTTCCATTTTTGTCCAAGGAGGTGTTACTGGTGGAAGAGCATAAAGGTGCTTATGGGTGCTTGTTCTGTTCCAGGCCCGGTTCTCAGATCAAAAACCTAGTCAGTAATTTTCTAAGTTTTAGCCTTCTTATCTACTCAATAAAACATGTGTAAAGGAGAAAATCTGACTTTAATCCATATTTAAGTGGTAACTTTGGGGCTTTTGCTTACCTAAATACATTGCAATGCTGGAGGATGAAACAGGATAAAGCCTTGTCGACAGCCTTGCAATGATTGTTGCTGTTTGCCTGTCCCAGATGGGCTGGCAGCCACTGAGACAAAAAATGAGAGTCTCTTCATAAAATCACTACACAACGCAGGAACAGCTGTGCAAAACTGCCTGCTGGTGTTTTCTGGGGAGGTAGTGTCTCCTCTGGTGTGAAAGCACATGACAACTGAACTGTGTACTAAGGAAGAATACACCAAATCAACAGTACTTTGATAACCACAGTTAGTTATATAGTACACTAGTATTTTGGTAATCGTGAAAGTATGTACCTGAGCCTCATCCTGCTTGTGACTCTGGATGCACTTACTTCTGGGATGCGAAAAAAATTTCTCTTAAAAAGATTCAGGCCTTGTATCTCACCTTTAACATATTTCATTCCTATAAATGCTCCTATTTAGCTGTGAAATGCCATATGCAAAATTTCTGGCAAGATTTTTTTATGATTTTCCTACTCACATATGTGACAGTATATATTCTTTCAGTGCAAGTCTCTTCAGGACATTGCTGACCTTATAACCCAGCCAAGGTTAATTATGCTGTGACTTCAGCTAGATACTTGAACAGAAGGATGCTGAGATCAGCAGGGATTATTAAAATTATTTGCCATTGCTGTTGCTGCTTCTCCGGTAAAGCTGGCACCTGTAGCAATTCTGCTGGCACCATGACTGATACTCTTGTTCATTTATCTTTTCATTGAGCAAGAGTTTTCCTCTTTTCTCCTTTATCAGCCAATGTCTAGTATCTCTGAGGTATTTCCAGCAAGACTCTGACCTTCCCAATATCATTATGGGTCTCCTAAGAGGATATGGTTATCCTTACTTGCTTGTAGCTCTTCGGGTGAGTATGTCTGGGTGCAGACCAGCAGATAAGCAAGCTGCTTCCCTTCTTTACCCTCTTTCACCTTAAATGCTAATCTGCACTTACATGGAGGTCCCACAGTGCATAGCACAGACATATATAGCATTAGAGCAGCTGTCTCAGTCTTTTTGACAGAGTTTTGGTGGTGGCTTATGGCCAAACATGAAGCAAACAGCTATACCCCAGTGGTGCAATGCACCTCCACCTCTGCAGCAATACCCTCCTTAGCCAAGCAACTCATGGCCTGATTCCAACCCAGTTCAGTTGCATCCATCATGAATAAATGCTTTGTAGTGAGAGAAAATACTTCAATCACAAGTATCAAATTAGAAAGTAGTTTGAGTGGCTTGTTCTTCTCTCTTTTCATGCGGTGATGGCAAGCCCTGGATACCTTCCCAAGCAGACATCTGGCCTCCTCCGTGGTTACTCCCACCCATGTTTTATAGCAGTTGGGTGGCATGGTCCAAAATCAGACTGTGCAAGGAAGACATGAGGGTGACATTACATTTCTAAAGCCAGGTCTCCTCTGTGACACTGGTCAAAATCTTTCCGGTTTCCCTTCTCTCATTTTCCGGAGTGAGTTTGTGTTGCAGGGTCCTCAGGGCTTGGAACAGATCTCACTTAACAGGGCCATGCTACAAGCACAGAAATAATAAAAGCAGAAGCCAACAGCACATCTGTTGCAAGCTATCCCAGACAAATTAATTTCCGAGGCAATTCCATTGACTTTGATGGACTCATCCTGTGAATTCAGCCATGACAATGAGAAGCCAGGGAGAAAAGGGCATGATTTCTGCCATTTCCACACAGTTTTGAGAAGAGTTTTGGGAAGGGGGGAGGTCAATGTAGGGTGAGGTAGAGAAGCCCCTTCCCTGACACACCACAGACATATTTTATCTCGCTACAAAGCCAACAATATTTGTTTTTTCTAACAGAAAAATATAAATACATCTTAGTCAAGCATTCTGAAGCATCTGGTACAAGGAGCTCTCCTGTTTCACGATGCTCCTGTTTCTCTGCTCATCCCAAGGCCAAACCAGCAAGTCCTTCCTGACACAGGCATTGCAGGGCTCTTCAGAGCTCCCTCCAGTCAATGGAGGTCCTTACTGTAGGCACTTGACTGCCTGTGATCGGATAAGATGGGGGTCTCTGAGACAAGTAAAACCTAAGAGCTGGACTTTGCCCGAAGGAGCATGAACAGACCCCACTTAGGCAGTTAGCAACACAGCTCCTGCAGCCCATGGCAGATTTTCACCCATCAAAATCCCAAAAGTAAAGTGCAGATGAACAGTGGAACCTAGCTCATTCTACCAATAAGTTTTCTGAAGAGCAATGAGATAATTTCAAAAGATGTAGGAAAAGGTGCCAGGATGCTGAGAGCCGAGTACCTTCTAGTCAGTCAGGTCCTTCAGTGCTCCTCACCGTGGTCCCAGTCCCAGCCCCCCCAGGAAGCTGTGTTTTCCCAGATCCTGGGAGCTGGTGTGGGGAGACACTACAAACCAGCACCTGGGTGAGCAGGCAGCACATATTGCAAGGTTGCTGGGATGGGGCTGGAAGCAAATTCCCCTTCTAGCCTTACTTGCTGCTTGGATCCTCTGCCGCTCCATGCAGATAAGCTGAGGCACTTAGTTGTCACTTGGAAGATTATTGTGTTTGACTATTAAAGGAACAGAGTTAACAAATATGAAGAGGCAACAAGGAGACTATGGATTATGGTTCGACAATGTCACCTCATCTAGGGATTATCAGCGCATGCAGCATGCAGCTGGCACAGAGGGATTTATGACGGTGCTGCCTCTAAGAAGAAGATGTAGTGAGGAAACATTGTTATCCTGAATTCTTTAGGAACCAAAGAAGAGATTTGTGAAGCGGTTAGAGGAGGCTTATGGTCACATGTCATACCTTTAATGCAAATAGGAATCAAATGCTATAACTGGATACAGAGAAACAAGAAAGACCACAGTTTGATGCTGAAGAGCCAAGGGCATATAAGGTTGTGGGAAGAAAGGGTGAAGGAAGAATATTTCATGAACCTCATGGACCACAGGAAGCCTGGAGTATAGGAGGCATAGGGTGGAAGAAAAAGGTATGATTAGATGAATCTGTGGAAGCAGGGAAATGATATAGCAATACCTCTAGGAGATGGTCAGCAGCAAGTAAAACTGCCATAATGGGGTTAAAAAGGAAAAAGCAATATAACTGCTTTATTTCCATTTCCCTTAAAAATTGCTCCCTTCTGCTAGTAATTCTAAACATAGATTGCATAAAGCAGCAGTTTCTGATTTCCAGAAAGTGCTAGGTTCCCAAATGATTTGAATATTGCCTTAATCTGTCATACTGGAAATTCAGTATCAGCAGTGATCTGAGGAAGGCAAGCAACGAAAAGAAAGTCATAAAGGGATAGCTGTGATGAAAGAAAACTTGAAGTAGTCTATTTCTGCCCTCTGTTACAATCTGAGACACTGCATATGGGCTTTACGCTGTTGTGAAAACCAGATTGTGATCACATAACCAGCGAGAGTGTTAAGAAGCAAGTGCTACAACTTGGAGCAAGAAGAGCTTGAATTTGAGGTCTTACTGAGACTTCCTCCGTCACTGCGTTTCATAAAGCCAAAATACTCAGCCTTCTCATCTACTGTACCAGGGTGAAGGGAATGGTGGTTGTGACCAGCTTCACCAAATTGCTGCCCGTTTGTATTGGAAAGACATAAAAAGGGGTGTCAAAAGACTGAAGACGTGAAGAACTAATAATGATGCTGATCTTAAGAGAGTACAGCAATTGCTAACCACTGAAACTAGCTTTCATGTCTAGGCAAAAGGAAAGGTAAGTATTAAAGAGGAATACTGTTAACAAGGTACCAGATAAGGGAACTAGGTGAAATTAATCTCTGTGCTGAGAGGCAACACACAATTTAATAGATATATGAGCATTTCACTGGCTCTCTTCTGGGACTCTGCACTAGCCACAAGGTAGAAACACTGGATGGGTTTATGGAAACATGATGTTGTTAAGACTAATGTGTAGCTGGAAGTAATATGAAAATAGAAGCTAATAAAGGAATGCAGTATGTCTTTTAGAGAAAATCCTTGTGATGCAACATCTCACGCAGTCCTACTGTTATATGAGTTCAAACAAAATGTAATCAAAAGCCAGTGAGGCATACGAATAATAATAGCTTTCCAGTATTTTTTTACATGCATTGGATTCATATGAGTAAAAAGACATGTAGGCCTGGAAGAGTTTGCCAGATGAGTCACAGCTGCTCTGAAGAGCCTAAAAGATAGATATGTTCTAGAACAAATGAAGCAAAACAGCAAAACCTTTGTGTATATCAAATCGGTCAGTGGAGCTTGGGCACTTATCAAAACGTACTAAGAAGAAAGTTTTTGGAAGTGATTTTGGATTTTTGATATGTTGGTTGTAACCTGACAGTCTTACCGTTGATTAACGGAGTGGTTTTTATTATCAAAGTCTTGCAAAATAAAAGATACATATGATAGAGATATGAGCGTAAGACTATTCTGTAGGAATATCTGTAGGAGTCTGGTGAGTAAAGACAATTATCTGAAGTTCCCTAAAGTTGGGCATGAAATAGGAATAGTGGGATAAAGTTGAGAAGAAGAAAACTTAGGATAAGCAAGAGCAAAGCCGATTTGTCACACAGACAGGAGACAAAATTTCTGTTCTTCCATAACACAAACTTCATAGGTTTTAAGACTAGGGAAAACTATTAAGATCATATGCCAAAACCTTTTTAACCTATCATTTCTGCATAAAAATCACAGTTTTTGAGATATAGCCTGTACACTACAGAAATGCAGTCTTAGTCTGAAAGTTTTTAGTCATACAGAGTTCATCAAGCCCTGAAAAATTGTCCCAGTGGTTAGTTGCTTTCAGTGTGAAAGGATTGAACCTTTATTCTGGTATGAAGTGGTTTAACTGCAGCTTCCAGACACTGGATCTTGTTATGTCACCTCCACCTGCCCTATACAACTGCCTGCTGTTGAAAACAAGAACATTGTATTCCTCCCAGTGAATGACTCCAGTTTTGTTGTCTGTTTTGAAACATACTCCAGGAAAGGCCCAACAATGCCATAGAGATACTGCATACATGATAGACAACTACATTTTGTCAGGTGAATCCCACTCAAAATGCTAATTAACATCTTCCTAAAGTCATTCACCTAACTGATGTCACCTTCCTGTTCTTTCTCTAACACACATTTGCAATTTCATCCTCCCATGTTAACAACAGCAGTACACTAGGAATTCATATTCAATGCATTATCTACTCTGATCTCATCGGTTTTGCTTTCGGGGGATGTAATTGCTCATCTTGCAAATGTGAATACATTCTTTGTTTCTAGATGCATAATCTAGCACTTAACTGTGATGAAGCACATGTTGACAAAATGAGCCTGCTTGATGATGTGCTTGGGCTGCATTTTCATTATTTTTATCTGCCAAACCTTGCATTATCTGAGAATTTTACTACTATTGATTCCTTTTTCACTCCAGAACATGGGGAAAGGTGTTGAATAGCATAGAAGAAATTTTTTTGGCCTGATTATT
Source organism: Aquila spilogaster (assembly GCA_024606505.1). Taxonomy (NCBI): domain Eukaryota; kingdom Metazoa; phylum Chordata; class Aves; order Accipitriformes; family Accipitridae; genus Aquila; species Aquila spilogaster. The sequence continues at coordinate 8,795,919 of JANHGO010000037.1, forward strand.
TATGTCTTCCCAGAAGGAAGAGTGCACATTTACAAATTAATATTTCATCATTACATTTAATATAAGCTACAGTGATTTAATGTAGTACAAATACATGCACGTACCAAAATGTTGTGCAGGTGTAAATCAAATTACCATTACCTGATTATACTACACCAGCATGGTTTCTTTTGTTGTGTAAACTTGGAGATTAATTTCAAAAAATCAGGTTTATCTAATAAGACCTATTTCCCATTATATAATGGAAATAATTATTGCACCATTTAAAAAGTCATTTTATAGGATAATATTTACTGATATTTTTCCAGATAAGTATTTGATCTAGGGTGTTAAAACATCTGTTGCCATCATATAAAACATTAAGATTTTAGAAGATAAAGTTGTTGGAACTTTTGTACTTAAAGCTTCTATCTACTAAAATGTGTTCTTTTCTTCCCTGTGTGTTTACAATGTCAAAAGCAAAAGGAACTTCTGGATGTTTTCCTTTCTTTATTTCCTCACACCCTGATTTTTTTCTTCCCCTTTTTCTCTATTTCCCCTTTTCTCAGAAGAAAAATAAAAGGAGGTCTTAGAGTGGAAAATAAAGAACTTGAATGTTATAAATACTAGAGACAGTTATCACTTCTTTTTCCCAGGAAATAAAAGTTTCCTACATTTGGACCAATGACAATTTTTTACAATTTCTTTTCAAAGGAATTTATGAGAAATAACTGTCTAACTCTGCTGACTTTTGGTGAAACTTGAATTGAAAACCTGAAGGTACTTGAATGCGTTCAGAGGAGGGCAACAAAGCTGGTGAAAGGGCTGGAAGGCATGTCCTCTGAGGAGCAGCTAAGGAC
>JANHGO010000037.1:8796857-8832934 GCA_024606505.1 Aquila spilogaster
GACTGGGCACTTTCTTATGGTAGGAAATCAGCATTTCAATGAATGTTCTGTTAGGCAAAATCTTCTCTCCTTCCACCTTTTTAACAGTCCTCTTTGTTCTGCTTTTCTGTGTAGCTGGAGTTGATATCACCACCATTCTATGTTCCAGGGTTGGACTGACTGCAAAATTCTAGGTAGGAGATAAAAGAGAATTAAGAAAAATGATGAAACTTAGGCAGAAATTTTGTTACGTTCAGGAATGTCCTGGAGGCCTTTTCAGCTTTTTCAGAGGAAGTGAAAAAGGCATTGTTTTAACATATTTGCTAGCCCTAGTTGTGAATATAGGAAAAGTTATTAGAACCTGAGTTTTTACTAGGTGGCTACTGTGATATAGTCAGCTGTGCTCAGCTTTTCTCCTCAGACATTGTCTTTTTGATTAAATAGACATTTGCAGGAGCAGAAAAAATTCAATTCTGAATAAAGTTTCAGATTAACATTCTCAATAGTCATTTCCTCATAGGCCTAACAGTCAAGTATAGCTGCTGCTGGAGAGGTGTGCCTCAAAGATTTGCTGAACTCAGTCAAATATCAGAGTCTCCAAGGTTTCAGTAAGTTGGAACAGAGATCTAACTGTATAGGTTTAAGGAGGAGAAAAAGACATAGCTGTGGCATTCACATTAGTCAATTTGGACTAAAACATTCTGCTCTTTTTGAGATGGGGAACTTAGTTCTACATCTTGATAGGGATTTTTCTTTGGACTGGAAGGTGAAGGTGAGGAACAAGTCATTGCCATAAATGTTTTAGCAGAAGATGACTGTGAACTTTTCTCTCTCAGTCAACCCCTCTTGCAAAGACACAAACATTTCTTCCAACTGAAAGAATTTGAAGGTGAGTGCCTTATACCTTTTCAAACATTTTTACAAATACTGTACAACTTCTGCATGAAGGGTCTGTATTACTGCAGAACAATAAGGTAGTAGCTGGACATCATTTATGTCAACAACATTAGGAAGATTTTGCCTTCTGATTGACATCCTGTTGCACCTTTTTCTTTTCTTTCTTTTTTTCTCTTTCTTTTTTTCCCTCCCAAGGGTCTGAAAAAGTGCTTTGATTCTGACTTAACTGAACATTTAGTGTCAAAGTAACTGTGTTTTTTCCCAGCACTGTGCTAAGAAATGTATGGAGAGTTAGATGTAAGACTTCCGGATTGATACTCTCCATCTTAAACCTGAATTTTACAAATCCATTAAGAAGTTCTCCTATAGAAATTCCTTCAGAGAATTTCAAGGATTGTAAAGAGAACCCCAACATTTCTTTATTACCTTAGTAAACACTAACTGTCACATGAAATTTAGAGATGTTAATACATGTAGTTCTAGCCTAACTTCTCCCATACTGAGCCCGTTCATATTTACTTTTCAGCCCATAATTACTAAAAATGAGAAACAGCCAACCCAATATTCCTTCATCTCACACCCCCAGCTGTTTTCTCTGCAAGATTGTACGTGGCACAATGGTATTTCTTATTTGCTTGTCAAAGACACCAAGTCCTTAGGCACCCGAGTTTTCCTTTGGAGAGAAAATAAATGATTAATTGAACCTTAAAATAGATGGGATGGATCGTCCTCCAGGGACGCCCGCCCCACATCGCTAGCTATTCTGGGAGTCTAGAAATCTGATTTACAAACTTCTACAAACTGATAACTTCAGATGCAATAACAAGGAGAATTTAGGCACTCATAACATTAAAAATGCAATTGAAAATGTATGTAGACGATGAAATCATGGATGAAATCATTCTTGTGTAGCGACCTGAAACAAGTATTATTCCCAATTCATTTCTTACTTAAACTCTTTTTCACCATGATATGTTCCAGAGGGAACCTGACTGAACAGAAAGCCAGGCTTGCTCACCCACCTAACTTGCCATCCACACATTGCGTGTACGCACTCCTTGGTCCATGAGGCAAATCTCTAATGCAAATATTGCTCAAGGAGTGATTCTCCTGGGGCCTCACCTCAGATGTCCTCTCTCCTTGGTTTTCCAGCCTGTTGTTTGCCCAACCCATCGCATGCAATATTTTAATCTAGGCCACATCTCCCTAGTTTACCCACGTGAACATTATTTGGGAAAGTGTGGGAACCTTGCAAAACCGATGCATGTTGCCTGTACTGCTTTCTCTTTTTAGTTACTCGATCCAGGAAGGATATCAGATTGATCGGATGTGACCTATTCCTGGCAAATACACAAGCTATTTCTTATCACCTTATTATCCTGCCAGTGTTTGCAAAATGATTGTTCAGCTATCTTCTCCTCTATCTTTGTGACTTTCACTGTTACATTGTCTGGTCTGTAACTTTCTGGATTCTCTTTCTTTGCTGCTATTTAACGATAAGTATTAAGCCTGCCCTTCCCCTCATCTGCTGGTGCCTCCCCTGGCCTCCACAAGCTCTGAGGGAATAACTGCTAAATTTAACAAGATCATTTCAGCTGGTTCCTTGAAACTTTGGAGAATAAATCTCATCAGGTTCTGCTGACTTGGAGATAATTATCTTACTCGGCAATATACAGTTACCCAAAATCGCTAGGGGCTTAATTCAGTTACCTAAACATAGCTGTCCAAAGCGTGAGTATTCGAGATATAAAAGCACAACTGACAGGACTCATGCTCCTAGAAGATGGAATAGGGTCTTGAATGTGGGGTTTATTTGTTGATTCAGACACCCACAGGAAGAGCAGGGATTCAGGTCCAGATTCAAGTACTTACATTCAGGTATTGCCATAGGAATGAACCTGCAAAGAAAGTATTAATGGGCTCCTCACAATCAGTGGAGACCTTCTTAATGATCAGGGCCATTTAGAAAAAAAGCATTCAGCACACCTTGGAGCTGTACTAAATTAGCTGGAAAGCTCTAGTGACCAAGCTTTGCTTGTGAGGGATGAGGTCCAGTTGCCAAACACAAAGGACCAATGCTATTTCAGGTAGGGCAGAAGGACTCCAGCCAAACTGTGCCCTTTTGTTGTGACTGGAGCTCAGTCAGAATGTACCCTCAGGTATGTTAAATAGCGCCGGATACCTGTATTTGTGCAACTGAATCTCACCTCTGGTGGCTGTTGGGATAATGGGAACCAAGAAAGCTTTAGTTTGGTGCAGGTTCCTGTGGGATAGATGTCTCATGCCATTAAGGATGCCATAGGGCAGACAGTGTGGGGGATTTCTACCTACAATTCCCAAAAAGCATGAGTTTCCCATAGGCCTCTAAAGTCCCCTAGCATGACTCAAGCAGAAACAGATGTTGGTATTTAGGCAGCTGAATGAACTTACTAAAGTGTCTTGTGCAACAAGGTATAGTAAACTACTTACTACTGCTAAGTATTATTCTTTCCTCCTAAGACTTTTTATTTTAAAACATCATATGTATTGTAATACTGTTCCTCTGTAGGTTATCTTTTGCAGTAGTCCTGCTGTGTCACTTCAACTCATTACTCTTTATCAGCACAAGCTGTCACTCACTTTCACTATATTATCATTGTCTGTCATAGCTTCCATATGTTTTATTGAAAGAAGAGACAAGATAACATCACAGGACTGCATGGAGTTGTCTCATGCCACTGTCTCTACTCAGGTGTGGTCCAAGTACTGAGGCTCAAATTCTTATAAACAGCGTTATAAATGTCAGTGTGTACTCTGTAACTAAATGAAGCAATGCCCTTCAACAGACATAGCAAACCTATTTCCTGCATTGCTGGCTGTCAGACCCATGACCTGCTGGGTTCTCACACTTCGGCGTGCGCTGTGGGCCACGACCCACAGTGATTTGGAGATGGTCGCTCTGTTTGGAAGGCTGAGAGAGCTAAAATAAGTAGATGTTGTCACCTACTGCCAGCTGACCTCCACGCCAAATATCAGTGGCGCAGTTCTGGTAACAGTTATGGGCACAAAGGTTGCTTCCAGCTGTTATAAGGTGCATAAACGCTCACGAGAATGGCAATCTAAGCTACACATTATCATTATTTTTTCTCCGTTGCTACATATTATTTCTACTTAGAACAAAACAGACCTTATTTTCTTCCTTGGGTTCTCACACATTTACCAAACTTCTGGAGTGCAGTTCATGTGGACAAGCTGAACTCTGAACTAGCTCTGTGACAGCCCATGACAGAGTAGTGCTGTAAAAGCACAGCTCGTTTCAGTCTAGGAGGACTTCTAATATAGGACAGGTGAATTATGACCTAACTGCGTATTTAATTGCACTGATTGCAAAGGGAGCCTACAATAAGCAGCTCAGGGAACCAGTTCAGACATCTGTACTGCGCATGGCTAAGGTTACGAGAGATGAAGCTGAACTTTTATTCCTTTCATTTCATTAAAGGTGTGAGTTTCACACCTTTTTTTTTGTTGTTTGTTTAATTGCTCAGCAAGACCTAACTGGCATTAAAACAGTTAAACCAATTGAAACAAGTTCAGGATCAGGTTTTTCTTAGTCTCAATTTTTTTAAGGTCTTCACTGAGTTACCTTATTTCTTTCCTTTTTGTCTTTGCATTTTGCACAAGAACATTCATCTTTGCACATCTTACCTGTTCTCCTTCAGAACTTTCCCTCCAACTTTTCACTGTTCTCATAATTCTACGTTTGAGACTATGCCATAAAATTCTGAAGTCCTTCCAAATTATTATTTTCTATAGATGAAGACGAGGAGCAATAACATGCTAATAAATTTCTCCTTGGTGTAGTAAATTCACTCCCATGTTAATAAACATTCACTCTAAATTCACTCCTTGCCTTCAAGCTCTTTAATATTTCCCACTTATTAGTCAGCAGAAATTCCCTAACTGCCTCAATTCAATTGCTGGATCACTAATTCTGTGCTGCTTTTTCTTCCCATAAATTGTTGTTGGTGGTGTCTCATGAATAAGAAAGCCTCTCATCTTTCCTGAATCCTCAAAGGTGCTCAGGAACTTAATCCTGACTGATATCAGTGGGATAAGATATCCAAATCCCTTGAAGTTCTGGGCTTTTGTCGCATTCAGTTATCATCCCTGCACTGAATGACATTTTCTGTCTGATTTAAAGGCCTAGAAATATGTTTACTTTATTCACGTGTTTTGGTTGTATGTTTCTGGGTGGGCAAAGAGTAAAGAGCTTTACAGGCTGAGGTAAGGTCCCTTGGCTGAATTGAGAACAAAAACATCTATAAAGATGCCATTTTCTGCAGCAGGTAAAATTATCAAGTATTCTTTAAAATATGAATTTTCATGTACATCTCCTCTACTGCCCGATTTCACTTCCTCAGGTTCACTTTCCATTTCCTCCTCTTCTTCTCCCTCCTTGGCCATGAAACTTCTCCAGTGCTATGAAAGAGTGTATGTGATTGTTGCCCCAGAGATATTATGGCCTGGCAATAACATTACGTGCAACTATTGCACAAGGTACCGTCAGGTACTCCTCTACAGCAGGAGCCCTGTACGAAGTCCTCTCCTTGTTACATGGAACCTTCAAACCTCCACATCACGTATTTCAAAAGTTACTGGATTGGCATCAGGAATCTTGGAACATTTTCAGTCCCAAACTCAGAACCAGGCTGAAATATTCTACTCTCTGGCTTTGGAGGAAGTTCAAGGGGGTTAATACTTTGTGGTCACCAGAAAGCACTCACTGAAAGAAGGGTTTTGCCTCCTGAAAGATTCTACTTGAAATATTATCCTCCTTACCAGGGCTCCCATGAGAGATCCAGCAATGGAGAGAGACTTACGTAATCTCAATGAGTAAATTTTATAGTTAGGAAGGGAGATTTATAAGATGAATGTATGGCAATGACTGTAGGAAATGACAAGAGCTGAAGTAGATAATAAGTTACTAATATTAACACGAGTGGTAATTAAGTAGATAATACAGACGACTGTGGTTGTTCTTTGTCTTGTCATGCCCTGTTGTGCCCCATATTAAACAACTGGAAAGGCAAAAACTTTATCGTTTGTTTCCAGAAGCCTGGAATGGCTCATTGGTTTCTGAGGACTAGCTGATTGCATTTGGAAAGCACTCTCAACAGCACTAGCAGGTACCACATTTCACGAGCGATCTTTCTTTGTCCCTTTTGTTCATAGGAAGCGTTTCCTACCACCGCCTGCTTTCTTCTACTGCTGCAGCTTTTCAGAACTAATAGGATAACATGGAAATTAATACACTGTCTTTTTTCTTAGCCAAGAAAAAATTCTCCCTCCACCTATTTTTTCTACTGGATCTTATTCTTTAGCTTAATTTTCTCACTGTAGTACATTCTTAGGAAAAAACAAAAACAAAACAGCACCACAAAATAACAGAATAAGGATGAGCTCTTAGTGTAAGAAGTTTTAGTGCAATGTAACAATCTCCTGAGGTGATGGTTTATTTTAAGGGACTGTATACTCTATGACAAAAACAGTGCCTATTTTATCTCAAAGGTCTGAAAATCAGGCTTTCCAATCACTGCTCAGCAAGAGTTTTCTGTGAGGTCAGAGGTAACCGGCAGGGGCTCGTACACAACTGGAGGAGCAAAAAAGAGTAAAAATAATTGGAAATGATTAATTTAGGAAACTCAGACTTTGATTTGTGACCATGGAAAGGAAGAGATGAAAGAAAGTTATTTTTCCCCCACATTCCTATCATTCCAAAGATGAGATAAGAGATATCAAAGACTTCAATTTTTACACAACTCTGGCAAGCATTTTCTTTAATCTAATCCTGTAGCTCAGCTTAGAGACAAATTTACAGTATCTCCCACTGTTTGTGTGCTTTAACATGAGTCAAACTCACAAAAGGTCACAACTTTACCAGAGGGATTAGAATCTGAGAGATGGAGAGGTGACAAAGGATGCCCTGCCAAGATGGAGGTGCAACCTGCTGGACGCATTGCATCACAGAGGCAGGCAAAGCCAGTACTTTTGCAAGAGAGGGGATACGTAAGTTCCAAAGAAATTCTCTTTCAAATACAATCTCTTCAAAACGTGCTGCAAGATGTAATGTGTTTTCCAAATGCTTCTTAAGTTTAAGCATCTTTTTATTTTACTTCAGGTTCCTCACGCAGAATAGATCTAGTTGTACTAGATGAGAAGGTGTAATATAAAAGCTAAATCCAGATATCACTCATATCAATTCATTTTTCTGTCTGATGAGGTCATGTTGCTGCAGTGAGAAGTGTCCTACATTCAGAAGAAGCTCAAATTACCATGAGATATCGTTTTTAACAATGGACCATTAACTTTGAAAAGCCATTTGGCAATAGATGTATTTCACTAAAATATCGTCCAGAGACATCCATCAGGACTAGAAAGGCAATAGCGTAGGTCCTCGATAGCCTGAAGGATTATAATTTATGTTATTTGAAGATTTCCAAATGCGGGGGAAGGAAGAAATTGTCTTCCATGATGCTGATCTAAAGAATAAATCTAGTTGCCAGAATAGCCAAGAGTGCTCAGCTGTGGTGTGCTGGTAGTGGCAGCAGTAACGCTATCAGCACAGAAGTGTGAAGGGGCAGAGAGCAAGGAAGGCCTGGAGCACTGAAAAGCAGCAGCCCACTTTCTTTTCTTATGCAAGATATCTAAACAGATGGAGCGAAACACAGATGTATTTCCACAAAATTAGCAATACACCCTCAGCAAATCTCATTCAGAATAAATTTGCACAGTATTTCAAGTAACTGTGAGCATAAAGAACAGTTCAGAACATTAGAGTCAGTGAGAAAAGCAAGTCATTTTATAACAGGAAGCTCATTTTATTGGTTAAGCTTTTCAGTAGATATCTACATTTTTGTACTGTCTCCAGTTTCAGATAACTGAAACTCGTAACCAGTTTCAGACAACTGGAAATCACTCGATGAACAGCACTCAAAATATGTTGAAAATATGCCTAAAACCAAGTGTTTGCTGAAATGCAGTCAGCAATTTGCTTGTGTGTGTGTGTGTGCGTGTGTGTGTGTGTGTGTGTGTGAAAGCAGCATTTCCCTGGGAGTGGATGGGGAGAGGATTGTGCTTTCCACTTAGAAATTCTTCAGCTGAGAATGATTTTAATACCTTTTTGCAATCAGCCATGTTTTAGAATGAAGAAGGGAGAAAATATAAATGCAAATCCTCACAACTTGCTTGCATAAATGCCATAATGAAGCATGACTTTATGTCCCTCTTTTTCATCTACAGCCTTGTGCTCTGAGAGCATCTAAAAGCATCAGGAAATGGAGATGCCCCTACTGCAGTCTGCAGCCAAGATGGGGTGGATGGGAGTCATCGCCCCTAACTTCAGCCAGAGGGGAAGAGTCCCACTTGAGCTCCCTCTATGGTCACTGCAAAAAGAAAGCAGAGCCTCTAGGGTACTAAGATAGGAGCCTCACTCTCCCTACTGAGTAATACTATGTAATTGGATGATAATAACTATGTCCTATTAAAATAAATATATCATGCTTGACCATCTGTAGGTACAAAGACTTTTTATCTTGAATTCCCCATGCTCTTCCCTGTAATGACCGATCTTCTTCAGGAAATTAATCTGTCAGAGGAGTCCAAAACATGATGATATGGTAACCAAAGCTCTCCAGAAAAAATAAAGAATTAAAATTCTTTTTTGAGTAAAAAAGTCAAAATGGCCTTAAATGCAGAGCCACAAGGCAGCTCTGCATAATGAGCACTAAGGTTGTTCTAAAACATCACTACCACTTTAAGTTTCCCATTCTTATTGTTTGTGATGTGCAGCATTACCTAAATATACTGCACATCATTAAATGTGAACATCGTTGCAGACTTCAGGCTGTGGTTCAGGAAAACATCACATTCAGGAAAATACTTAAGCATGTGCTTAAGTGATTGGATTAAACACGTCTTTAAAGCTGAACATGGGCAGAGATGAAGTCACATCTGTGCTCAAGTACTTGACTCTCATCTTAATTATGCTGTCTTAAACCCACATGCAGCAGTACATCTGCTAACGTTTCTTAAATGACTTTGGAATCAATCCTGTATAAATGAGCTCCATAGGTTTGGCTTCACCGGATGGGTCTCTGCGCACCTGGGAAGTTGCACCAAGGGTGAGGCCGTCCTGGTTGAACTCATGGACCGGTGACTCCTTATTTATTTATGTATTCATTTTTGCTCAGAGCCTTTAAGGAAATATAAATATACCGTCACCTTTAGGAAATATAAATATACTGTCACCTTCAGGAATTCTCTATGGAATTTGGTGGAAACCAAACCTGAAGCACTGATGAGAAACATCCCAGGGGAGACCAAACGTTCTTCAATCACATGTAAGACAGTTGGGCTTTGTTTTATTTTAAAGACTTCTGAGAAGAAGATCAGTGGATAGGTTGGCTATTGAGAAAACTGCTTTTTTTTTTTTACGTATGGGGTTTAGCTTGCTTGTGAAATGTTTATTATGTTTCTTCTTCTTCTTTTGAGCCCATAGGGATTTTTCGACCTCGTTAGAATGTGCCATCTGCCAGAGACATCCATTATAAAATTACAACGGCTTCAACTTATGTGCCTGCTCTTTTCTTAGAGAAAAACCAGTGCCTTTAAGTTTAAAGAAACTATTATACAGTTTATATATATATGTAAAAAAGCAATTTCCACTCTGAGGAGAACTCGGATCATATGATTACTCCCAACTCAATTTCCCAGTTTCTTTCTTGACTCCTCAAATGATTCTGTATGGAATAAAGGAAAAAAAATCAACAACAAAAAACCCAAACCAAATCAAACCCAAAACAGACAAACAGAAAACCAGATAGATATTCTGAACTACTGCTATTGTGACTTGATTATTTGATAACAAAGGCCTGTACTACTTTGCACCAAAGAAAACATTGTGCAGACACATGTCTTTTACAGGATGACAGATGTATCAGGGTGCACGTTATCCCACTGCATTTATATATTCTTTCAGGAGAGTGAAATAGCACCGCAATCACCATGGAGTGGTAGGGAACTGCATCCTGCACTGACCTGGAAGTACTCCCATTCTCGTCAGTCAAAAAGCTAATCCATAGGCTTATTCCTTTTGGCACAAACTGGCAACAAAGAAATAGATTAAAGTGATAAATCATGGAAGTTTCCCTAGTGGTGGATGCAATTATCACAGAAGCCTACTGCAAAGCTGAAATGAGATTTTGCTCTCCTATTTGAGCCCCCCAGGCCCCGGCTTCATTGCTCATAGTTGCACACGTGATTCAGTGATTCAAAAATTGGGGAAATAAAGTTTTGGTGAGACTGAAGGATGAGAGATCAAGTTCAGCTTACCAAGAGTGATGGTGGCTCTGTCTTTTTGTAGAGGAGATAACCCCTCTCAGCCTTTTTTCCCTTCAGCAGCCCTGACTGCCTCTCAAGAATGACATCAGTGAAGCTCCACAGAATGATTCCCAGCTATTCTGTCTGTTGTCTGTTTAAATTCTGCCTTGCCCAGTGCAGTGGATTTGGGGGACAAGGCCATAGACTGCATCTTTGGAAGTTTTCCCTCACTTTGGGGCACCATCCTGACACAGCTCCATTTCTGATTTTCACGAGGGGCTCAATCTAAGGCTCACACCAAGTTTTCTGGAGTTAAGGTAAGTAACAGCAGAAGGAAGAAAAGGGCTTTACTCCCTTGTCTCAATAGATGCAAGTTCTGTTGTTGGTCCTAGGCAGAAGGTTACACCAGACAGTCACAGTGGTCTCTTTTGTTCTTCTGTTCCACAAAGAGTTTTGCTTGAAAAGTTCCAGTGTCAGCTGCTTTTCCTTGTGCAGAAAGTGTCTCTTAGCAGAGACACCAAAGCAATGTGGCAATGAAACCTTCACAGAAACCTCAATGCTCAGCAACCTTAAAATCATAAATCATAGACTCATAGAATCACCATGGTTGGAAAAGACCTCTAAGATCATCCAGTCCAACTGTCCACCACTGTCTCCCATCTGTCTGAGTAGGGTGTACACCATCATTGCAGCAGGTAATCAGATACTTCAACATAATCTGCCTGGATTATGACATTCTACTGCTTTTATCAGCTCAGAGAGTATGCTCCTGCTTTATCAGACCTCAGATTCAGCTGCATAAAATATAGAACCACAGAATCAAAGAATCGTAGAGTTAGAGGGGACCTCTGAGGGCCATCTTGTCCAACTCCCCTGCAATGCACAGGAACACCACAGCTAGATCAGGTTGCATAGGGCCTGATCCAACTTCACCTTGAAAGTCTCCAGGGAGGGGGAATCAACCAAGCAAGGCTCTCACAAACAAGAAAAGACTTTTTAATTCTACCCTCAGAAATACAAAAATATATTTATATACTTCTATTTCAAGATCATTTTCCCCCCTCATTGGAAAGAGGCTGTAAATACCATCCGGGAGTTAGAATTTTTGACATCTAGTTGCACTATGTGTAGTAACTTTATGGTAATTAGAGAGGAATTGCATTTTCCTCTCAAGGAGAGTTTAGGAATAGGAAAGTCTGAACTATTATTCCTGGAGGTGACTTTTGCGGTACTTTCAAGATGCCAGAGAAAGATATTTGTACCAAAAAATAGAGAGAGGTGAGGAGCGGAGAGGATCAGGAGAGTTTATTGAAAGAACGCCTCTTGAATCACCAGTACCTTTCATACTGAATTCTGAAATGGGCGTTTTTTTCTACTACCTTTGTTTTCTGCACAATATTCCATCACTGCAGTAGCAAATGACACTGATGTTAGTTAGTGGTGCCACCCTGACTCCAATATGGACATAGAGCTGACATATGTGCTGTGTGAAGCAGTGGCCTCCATCAACACATTACCCAGGGCTGAAAGTAATGCACAGTGAAAAACGCTTGGGTAAAACAGCAGAGCTCAACTTCTTGTGAGCTTCATCAGGCTGAGAGTGATTTATGTGAGCTCATTTGTATACTACTTTAAGATGGAAAATTTATCCCAATCAAACTGGAAATTTTAATATCATTCCTCAAGAGCATCAGAAATTAAAATAGGAAGGAGAGCACAGAAGCTTGCTGCAGACTTTTGGTTCCTAGCTTAGTATTGTGTTTTCTATGTTATGATAATTTAGTAAGGAAAACACTGAAATCTGTTGGGTTATGTCTTTGTCACAATCTATCCCTACCTCATTATTTTTCTGGCAGCAAAGCAATTCAGATTGAAATCTTGAAATTGCCCATAATTTTTGGCCTAAGGCATTTAGAAAAGAATGAAAGTTGGCGATCGACTTTGCAGTTGAGCTGAGACTTTTATCATCTTGTTTTCTTTTTGTGTTATCAGATGACATTTGCCTTCCTTCACACAATGCCAGGGAAACAAAGGCAGCTGGCACAATGAAGTCTAGTACTTTTCAAGCCTGTATTTGGAAGTCTTTTTGTCTCTTAAGAATGATTGGTAACTCAGTTTACTTGGCATGGCATGAGAGGGTTATCTCATGAACGTGAGGACTACATAGATCTCACATTATACTCAGACACTCAGAGAAGCCAGAGATAACAGTAGACTGGTAGGTACCCAGTTCTTTAGCTCATACTCTGCCAGTAGATACCAAAATACAAACCCAGAAAAGAAGCACAGGTAAAAAATAATGAGGAAGATCTCTTCAACCAAATAGAAAAGCATGCTCAGATGGAAATGACATATGGATATTATTCCAAGCACTGGAGTTGGTGCTCCTCTGCCCTCATGTCTGGGGGAGATGTCCAAGCTTAGGGCAGTCTTGTCCTTTGCAGCAAAGGGGCAATAGGTGATCCATACCCTCCCAGGAACATACGACGACCACTTGCTCCTCTTGGAGCTGCCTCCTTCTCCCCACGGAGAAGGACATGCATGTCCTTCGTATGCTCTAACAGCTTTTCTGTTCCCTTCTCTAGTGTCATCGTAAAGGCCTTAACTCAGCACAACAATTAAGTATGTACTGAACATATTCTTCAGCACTGATTTGTCCTATTTAACATCAGCAATAAATACTTCCATAAACAGACATATTTCCTTGGATGACTGCTATACTGACACAAACACTCACTGAAGTTAACAGCTTTTCTACTGATTTCTATTGGTATTGAAATATGGCTTTTATAAGCTCTTTCACATTGATACTGTCATCTAATGGCATTTATGTTTCATGTCCAACAAACAAGAAATATGAATGTCTCAGAAATTTGTTTCTTCATAATTCCCCTTCAGCATTAGTTCAAACAGATCACCCCTGGCTTTGAATGGAGTGCAGCAGAGTATCAGGAGTAAGAATATTCCCTTTGTCTGGCATTGCCACTTTTAAATTTAGGAGCACACGGAAGATAATCTACTGCACAGCTGGGATCCATCTCACTAACTTTAGCAATCAGAGTGTTATGCATCATGTCTGAGCAAGCTCCATTTACAATCAGCAGGGAAAGGCAGGCGCTAGACCACACCATGAAATAAAATAGAGTTTATCACTTCCTGGGAGAGCTGCTTGTCTCCAGCAACTATCAAAAGAGTCTAGAAAATGAACTGAAGAGAAGTGCCTAACTTCTGAATAGCTATGATACACATATGAACTTTTGCATAGGCATCCAGCTCTCTCTGCTGGGCCCAGGAAGAGTCTCTCTGCCCTGGCTAATAAGGAGCTTGAACTGCTCTTTGAACTTCAACGTCATGGAAGTGTTTTAAACTCATCTTAGACACAAAAATAAATCATCTGAATAAATTCCAAGTGTGTAAACTAAAAGGTATATTAAAATCACATGGAATCACAGAATCACAGGATTGTAGGGTTTGGAAGGGATCTCTAGAGATCATGGGGTCCAACCCCTGCTGAAGTGGGTTTCTACAGAAGGTAAATCGAGCATAACTGTGATGATTAAATCAAAACGCAGTGTGATTTTATTTGTCTTATTCCCAGCGTTGGCTTTAAAAACAGAAACCACAGACTTCACCATTTTGTTTCATAACAGAAACTTTTTCCTGGGCACTGTTGGTGACTCAGCACTCAAATTACCATATTTCAGTATACGACCCAGCGTAATTAGGACAATATTTTTTTAGCTGGTTGTTACTTTATGCTGTAGCTGAGTCTCTAGGACAAGTAATATATCTGTAGTGATGAGCCTGCCCTCTTTTCAGTCTTAAATATCTCGTGTTATAGCTGTTACTTGAAGCAGCAGACACTGGAAGACTATGGACTGTTCTTCAGAGAGCTCTTTCCTGCCAAATCCTCACACTTCTGCAATGGCAGAAGTCTGCATTTTAAGACCCAGTTTGTATCACGAGTTTTCATATTTAATGGCACTATTTCTGTGCCTGCACAGAGCTTGCAGGAGTTTTTCAGAAAACCGTAAGGATGAAGTTAATGTCTCCTAAATTTAGCCACATGCAGCTTTGTGTATAAACTAAATTGACTGCCTTGGCTCTCTCTCTTATCAGCACAGAGAGAGGAGAACATCAAAGAGGGATTTCCAAAGCTATTTCTGACTCCCACCTCAGGGCAGGAGGAAGCACTGCCTGGGCTGAGAGGCTCAGCCTGGGGAAGCACCCCAGCCTGGGTGCCTCACTTTTACACAGCTCGTGCTAGGAAAGATGCGTTCCTGCACAAACCATATTTGTATGGCAAATCAGACCCTCTGCTGCACAGGGCTTGGGAATTATTCACGTAAAATTGTGCGGGTCTTTTTTTCCTATAGAGGTTTATGTCTTCACTCTCTCCTAATAGAGACATGAGGTGCAAAAACATGAATCACATGCTGGCAGGAGGATCGGTAGATTGAGTAGAGGCACCCAATGTGAGGGGCAGAGGAGGGTTGGGAAGGAGCACCATGGAGCACAGAAAGTGCAATGCATAAAGGAGGGAAAAGCACCTACAGACTGTGTTACTACTGAGCTGACTTTGGCTGTTTTGGGAGCTGTATCCTGCCTCAGAGCAGTGCTGCAGCAAGGCAGGGAGGGAAAAAGGTGAGAGATGGGAAGCTACAAGCTGCAGTGTCTTTGCTGCCTCCACTGACGGCCATGGGATAATAATTTGGGGCCTCAAGTGGGTTACAGGAGTGCAGCTCTGGTAAGGTCCAGTACATAGAGTCATAGAATCATTACAGTTGGAAAACACCTCCAAGATCCTCAACCTCACTGCCCACAGTGCCCACATCTCCCAGTGCCACATCTCTGCAGTCCTGGGATCCCACTGGGGATAAGGCCCCCAGCACTCCATGGGCAGCTGTGCCACTGCCCCACCGCTCCTTCTGAGAAGAAATTGCTCCTGATATCCAATGGAACCTCAAGTCCCCTGCAGGACATTGGCAGTGAGGGCTCAAGGAACCGCCCTCTCCGGCCCACAGGCTCATTGATCTCTACCTTAATGTTCAAACTCTCAGTCCAACAGGAGAAGAGCACCTGAAGTTTTCATCTGCAGTCAGCTTACGTGATTTCATCGCCTTATTAGAAATGGATTGATGCAAAACCTCTCAATACTCATACCAGCTTCTACATGGATGCAAAATATCATGCAAATTAGGTAATTAACTAGGTTTTGCTTCATTAATAGATAAATCAGTGCAATAAGAGTCTTCCTTAATACTAGCTATGCATTTCCCCCAAAATAGGACATCTAAAGCAATTATTTTTATTAGATCTTTTGTATGTGATCACAGAGCATAAAAAGGAATTAAGAGTTCCATGTTTACTGCTATTAAAGAATCCCCCTAGCCTCTTTAATTCATCCAGCTCAAAATAGAGAGCAGCGCTGCTATAGCAGTTTGTTAATTATCAGACTAACATTTGAATTCCTATGCCAATTTGTTCTTACCTTCAGTTTGTTCCTATTAAATTGGAGTTAAGGGTATGTTGTAAGGACAGAAAGCGAAGGATTAAATTATATTAAATACTCAAGTGAGCAAAGAGGCTAATCTGTATTTTTAACTGTTCTATTTACAGCAAATGAGGATGAATGAATTGCAGCTTTAGAGTGTGCTACCTTCCATGGACCTGACACGCCAATGGAAGGGAAACCTGCGGATATCTTTAACTCACCTCTGTTCCACCCCTGCCAGGCCTGGCCCACGTAGCACCAAATCACTCCAAACGTTACCAATAACACATGTAGTTCTACACTGCCTTGCACAAAAACTGCTTGTAGAGGGTAACAGGATTTCAATTACGCTGTAATTGTCAAGTTGCTTCTGTGTAATTATATTTTAGGCTAAAATGCTGTTTTACCACTTTAGTGCCACAAACTGCTTATTAAGCGCGGAAGTAACAGAGAAAAAAACAATAATTACGTCACGTAGATGAACTGTCAGTTATGCAGAAAATGGGCATGGAAAGTATCTCAAACTTAACGGCAGTGTAGCCGTGCTACATTCTCATCACAGCTACAGTGTAATTACAGCTATTTCTGAGAATATATCATTTGCGCCTTTTCTTCCTTTAGAATAGAAATTGGTCGTGTAGGAAGATATTAAAAATATTTTAACTAACACAAAGAAGAAACTTAAGTCATTAAAACTTCCCCGGAATATATAACAGATTCAGAGTGCGGATGTTTCTTTCTGGGTGTTGGTTTTATTTAACATTCTCCTCCCTTAAGTCTCATGAATCTCTTCACCAGCAGAGATTTCCTATTGACTGACGCCCTCTCACCTAACTTATTTATCCTCACACTTCCTCCATATCAGACAAATCTTCCACCATTGTGCAAGAAGATGTTCTTGGCGGAAGGTGCTTGTTTTATTCCAGGCTCTATTCTCAGATTAAAAACCCAACGTTCAGTATTTTCTGAGGTTAACCTTCTTAGCTACTCAATCAAACATGTTCAAAGGAGAAAGTCGGGTTTTAATTAATCCGTATTTAAGTAGTGAGTGCAGAGATTTTGCTTACCTAAGCACATTGCAGTGCTGGAGGGCCAAACGAGATAACACCTTATCAACAGCCCCACAGCCATGGCTGCTCCGTGCCTGTCCTGGACTGAGTGGCAGCTGCTGAGACAAAGAATATGGGCCACTTCATAAAATAGCTGTGCAACCCAGAAACAGCCACACAAACTGACTGCTGGGGTCTTCTGGGAGGTAGTGTCTGCTATTCTGGTATGGAACTGTACAGTAAGGAAGAGTATGTCAAATCAGTAGTTCTTGGGTAACCATGACAGTGTGCCATTGAGCCTCATCTTGCCTATGGCTTTGGATGGATGCCCTTCTGAGATGCAAAAAACATTCTCTTACAGACTGGTGCTTAGGCCTTACATCTCACTTTTAACAGATTTTATTCCTATAACACAACATTCCTGGTAAGATTTTCCCAGTCTCAGGTGTAACAGTATATATCCTTCCAATGAGAATCTCCTCAGGACATTGCTGATCTCATACTCCAGTCAAGGTTAATTATGCTGTGACTTCAGCTAGATCCTTCAACAGAAGAATGCTGATATCAGCTGGGGATTATTGCTATTATCTGCTGTTGCTGCTGCTGTACCTCATAAAGCTGATGCCCATAGCAATGCTGCTGGCGCCGTGACTGACACATGGCTTTTTCATTGATCTTTTCATTGAGCAATAGAGATTTTCTCCTTTAAGACGTATTTCCAGTAAGTCTCTGGTCTTTCCAAAATCATGATGGCTCTTCTAAAAGGATATGGTAACTCCTGGATGCCTGCAGGTCCTGCTGGTGGATGTGTCTGGGTGCAGATCAGCAGCTGAGCAAGCCCCTTCCCTTCTCTACTCTCTTGCATCTTAAATACTAACTTGTGCTTGAATGGAGGTGCCACAAGCATAGCACAGACATATACAGCTTTAGAGAGACTGCCTCAGCCCACCTGGCAGAGTTTTGGTGATGGGTCATGGTCAAAACATGAAGCAAAGAGCAATACCTGTGTGATACAATGCACCTTCACCTCTGCAGCTGTTGTCGGAAGATTATTGTGTCTGACTGTTTAAAGAACAGTTTCCAAACACGAAGAGGCCACAAGGAGACTGTGGATTATAGTTTGACAAAGTCACTTTGTCTAGGGATTATCAGCACACTCAGCACTTCCATACGAGCGTGGTGGCATGGAACGGTTTGCAAGGATGCTACCTCTGAGGTGGTGGTGAAAGACGGTTATACTGAGTTTTTAGGAACCAAAGAAGAGATAGATCTGCAAAGTGGTTAAATGTAGGTTGTGGTCACAAGTCATATACTTAATGCAAATAGGAATCAAACAGATCAGAGTCGGATGCTGAACGGACAAGGGCATGAAGGATCGTGGGAAGAAAGACTGAAAGAAGAACATTTGATGAACTACATGGACCATGGGAAGCATGGAGGAGAGAAGGCAAAAACAGCGTGGAAGAAAAGTGTATGATGAGATGAAGAAGAAGAAGATATGGTATGGTAATACCTCAGCTGTGAGTTAAACTGCGTATTTTGTGCAAAGCCACATTTCCTGGTACCTAGAAGGTGCTAGGCTCCAAATGATTCAGGTACTGCTTTAGTCTGTAAAGCTGGAAATGAAGTATCCAGCAATGTTTTGAGGAAGGCAAGAACCCAAAAATGAGTAACTGTGATAAGAGATAGCTGTAAGTGATCTATTTTTCCTTTTGTTACAATCTGAGACTGGATATGGGCTTTACTCTGCTTTGAAATCCAGACTGTGTTTATCAGAAAACCAGAGTGTTAAGAAGCACGTGCTGCAGCTCAGATCAGGAACATGAATTTTAACTCCTACCATTAGTTCTTCCATCACTGCATTCCATGAAGCCCAAATCCTCAGCATTCTCCTCTACTGTACCATTGTGAAGGGAATTTGGTGGATGGTAACCTGGACATGAGACAGCACGGTGCCCTGGGAGCCCAGAAAGCCAACCGTAACCTGGGCTGCATCCAAAGCAGCGTGGCCAGCAGGGAGAGGGAGGGGATCTGCCCCTCTGCTCGGCGCTGGTGAGGCTTCACCAGGAGCACTGCATCCACATGTGGAGCCCTCAGAGCAGGAGAAACATAGACCCATTGGAGTGCACCCAGAGGAGGGCTACAAAAATGGTCCAAGGGATGGAACATCTCTCCTATGAGGACAGGCTGAGAGCTGGGGCTGTGCACCCTGGAGAAGAGAAGGCTGTAGGATGACCTGAAAGCAGCCTGTCAGTATCTAAAGGGGAGCTACAGGAAAGAAGGGGACAGACTCTTTAGCAGGTTCTGTTGTGACAGAATAAGGGGATATGCTTTTAAGCAGGAAGAAGGTAAATTTAGGTTAGATATAAGGAAAAAGTCTTTTACAGTGAGTGTGGTGAGGCACTGGAACACGTTGCCCAGAGATGTGGTGGATGCACTGCCCTTTCAAGATGAGGCTGGATCAGGTCCTGGGCAACCTGACCTAGCTGTGGTGTCCCTGTGCATTGCAGGGAGTTGGACTAGATGGCCCTCAGAGGTCCCTTCCAACTCCAAGGATTCTATGATGCTGTGATTCTATGAATTACGGCTGTGACCATCTTCATGGAACTGCTGTCAGTTTCCATTGCAAAGACACAGAAAGGGTTGTCAAAGGACCAAGGGGGCGAAAAACTAATCATGATGTTCATCTGAAGAGACACAGTGCGGCAATTACTTACCACTGAAACCAGCCTTCATGTCTAGACAAAAAGAAAGATAAGTATTACGCAGGAATATCATTAACAGGATACCTGATAAGGGAACTAGGTGAAATCAATCTCTTTGCTGAGAGGCAATGCAGAATTTAATGGATTTATAAACACATCATGGGCTCTTTGCTGGGACTCCACCCAAAGCACAAGCTAGTAACCACTGGATGGGTTTGTGAAAGAGAAACAGTAGGACCAATGTGCAGCTGGTAGTAATTGGGAAATAGATGCTAATGAAAGAGATACGTTATGTCTTGATTTGAGAGAGTCCCTGTGAGATACCACCTCAAACATTCCCACCATTAGATGAACTCAAGCAAAACGTGAGCCATGTGAATAATGATACGCTGTCAGTACTTTTGGGGGTGTTGGACTTAAGTGACTACAAAGACATGTAGGCCTAGAAGAGCTCTCCAGATCAGAGTCACAGCTGTGCTGAAAAGATGAAAAACTAGAAAAAAATAACCCACCAGGACAACAATGAAATAAAGAGCTTAGAAACCTCTGTCTGGATCCAGTTGGAGCCTGGGCTCACCAAAATGGCTGCGTTAAGAAGAAATGTTCCAGGAGTGACTTTGGCTTTTCGTTACGTTGGTTGTAAGGGACAGTCCTTAAAAATACCTTAAAAAGTCCTTAAAAATGTTTTGTTATAAAAGTCTTGCAAAATGAAAAGTACCTAACACAGCAATACAAACATAAGGACGCTCTGCAGGAATACTTGCAGCAGTCTGCTGAGTCAAGACAATTATCCAAAGTTCCCTAAAGGCGGCCATAAAGTAGGAATAGTTAAGACGATGAAAATTTAGGTTGAATGTAAGCAAGGCAGTGATTTATTACACAGATGGAAGACAAAATTGCTGCTCCTCTATAACTGAAACATCACAGGTTCTAAGACTAGGTAGAACTATAATGGCAAAGAGCTGCATCCTATCATTTTTGTATCCAAATCGGTTGTTGAGGCATTGCTTGCCCCTAAAAACACACAGCACCCTTCTTCTGGCATGAACTGGTTTCCCTGCAGCTTCTGGTCTCTGCCTTGGAGCGTCAGCCCCACCTGCTCCAGACAAATGCCAGCAGTCAAAAAGCTCTTTCTCTCTGTGACCATACAGCCCTGTAAAGTGCAATATTGTCACTGCTCGTAACCATCCACAGTCTTTTCACTGAGTTTGCCAGGCCTGGGACTTGTCAGCATTAATCTGCCCCAACCTTCCTTTACCTTTCCCCAGCTGCATTGTGCCTCACGTAGCTGTGACACCCATGTCTTTGGCAGACCAGAGGTCTGTGGCTGATTTGCTTTACTTTTGTTCATCTCTGTATGGTACAACTACAGCCTCTTATAGATAGCAGTAAGTTACCTGGTGTTAGATAAGATATTTATGATGCTAAAAGGATGCTGTAGGATATGGAAACAGAGGCTTGTTATAACAACAAAGACCTTGAGAAGTGGCTGTGTAGGATTTGGGGCAGAGGAGCACTGCCACAGGGCAATAGGAGGTGAGGCACAGCCCAGCACTGCAGACCCTGGGCTGCAGAGAGCTCACCTGCTGCTAGTACAAGGAATGTAGACCTGGAGCCAGAGGGAATGGTGCTTGGGGTAATCAAGAGAAGAAAGAAATAGTGTCTTGGATATGGAAGGGCACCATATTAGGTAAAGTGGAGTGCAATGGGGAACTGCAGACCGCTGGAGAACGCAGAGAGGTGTACAAGTGCGTTAGCAAACCCATGAAAACAAGTCCAGAGGGATCATAGAAGTAGGAGGAAGACATAAGAATCATTTCATCCAGTGGCAGACTCCAGTGTCCCAGTGTGGTTTTAGTACGTAATCAAAGAAGCAATAAACAGTGCCACACAAATTTCACATTCTCACCACCAGCTTAAAGGAGTCTGTGGAGATCAACTCAGCAACAGATATGGCACACAACACAAATCTACACATGGTCAAGTGAATCAAAACTAGAATGCCCATTAGCATCTTACAAACACTGCTCACTGAACTGCTGCCACCTCCGTCTGCCTCTTCTAAGGGGTCTGCAACGTCACCCTCCTGTGCTGGCAACAGCAGTGTGCTGGGAATCCCCGCTCAGTGCACTCTCTACCAAGATCCCATTGGTTTTGCTTCCAGAGATGCAATTCCTCATCTTTCAAACATGAATGCCATCTTTGTTTCTCGACGCAGCATCCAGCACTCAGCTGTGATGAAGCACATGTCAGTGAAAAGAGACGTGCCTGGTGATGTTCTTGCAATGTGCTCTCATTATTTGTCTCTGCCAAAACTTGCCTTATCTGAGAATGCTGCTGCTATTGATTTCCTTTGCACTCCAGAACATGGGGAAGGTATTGAATAGCACAAAAGAAATCCCTTTTGGCCTGATTAACAATGTCTTCACAGGAGGAAGAGTGCATAATTATGAATTAATATTTAATGATTGCATTTAATAGAAACTACGGTGATTTAATATAGTACAAGCTCACGGACGTATCAAAAAGCTGTGCAGAATAAATCAAATTGCCATTGTTCGAAAATACTTCAGCAGTGTAGTTTCTTTTCATATGTAAAGTGTTAGATTCACTTTTGACAAAAATAAGGTTTATCTGATGTGGCCAATTTTCAATAATATCACGGGAGTAATATTTGAACCATTTACAAACCCATTTTATGTCATAACACTTACTGATTTTTCCAGATATATCTTGGATCGAGGGGTTAAAACTTACTGTTCCTGTTGTTGGATTTCACATTAAGATTTTAGGACTTAAAATTGTTGGATTAGTTAACATTGAATCTTTTATATATTAAATGTGTCACTTTCTTTCCTGTAATTTTGCAGTTTAGAAAGAAAAAAGAGCTCTTGGAAGCTTTTAATTCTTCATTTCCTCATACACTGGGCTCCCTGGTACAAAAAAAGACAGGGATCTCCTGGAAAGGGTCCAGCGGAGGGCTACAAAGATGATGCAGGGCCTGGAACAGCTCTGTGATGAGGAGAGACTGAGAGACCTGGGGCTGTTCAGCACTGAGAAAAGAAGACTGAGAGGGGATCTGATCTATGTGTACAAATATGTGAGGTGTGCGAGGCAAAGGGACGAGGACGGACTCTTCTCAGCAGTGCGTGGTGATGGGACGAGGGGAAATGGTCACAAAGTGATGCATAGGAAGTTCTGCACAAATGTGCGTGGGAACTTCTTCCCAGTGCAGGTGACGGAGCACTGGAACAGCTGCACACAGAGGTGGTGCAGTCTCCTTGTCTGGAGATATTCCAGACCCGCCTGGACGCCGAGCTGTGCACCCTGGTGTAGGGAGCTGCTGTGCAGGGGTTGGACTACATGATCTCTGGAGGTCCCTTCCAACCCCTACAATTCTGTGATTCTGTGATACTGTGATTATATTTTCTTCCACTTTGTCTTTATTTCCTTTTTCTACCAGAGGAGGAAAAAGAAAAAAAAGAAAAAGAAAAAGGAAAAAAAGGATTTAGAGTGGAATGTAAAGTACTTAAAAATTATGAAAACTGGAAACATCTTTTTTTTTTTCCCCAGGAAAATCCCGGTTTCTTACACTTGGGCAAAGGGTATTATTTTTGACGATCTTTTTTCTGCAGTACAGGAATGATGATGGAGCCCTGGCACAGACTGCCTGGAGAAGTGGGGGAGTCTCCTATGGAGATGGTCATGACCTGTCTGGACACTCACCTGTGCTTCCTGCTGTAGGGAGCTGCTCTAGCAGGGGTTGAATTCGATGATCTCTTGAGGTCCCTTCCAATCCCTGCAATTCTGTGATCTGTGATTCTGTGCTAAAGCTCAGGTAAGTGTCAGTAACTTTGTGCTAATTCAGGTACCAATAACAAGGGTCAGTTTGGAT
Organism: Aquila spilogaster; assembly: GCA_024606505.1. Lineage (NCBI taxonomy): Eukaryota > Metazoa > Chordata > Aves > Accipitriformes > Accipitridae > Aquila > Aquila spilogaster. The sequence goes on from JANHGO010000037.1 coordinate 8,820,234, forward strand.
TGACTGCAGACTTAATCAGGGACTACCAAACCCTGCTAAAATCTTAGGGACAATCATACAGTCCCAGAATCACCAAGGCTGGAAAAGACCTCCAAGGTCATCCAGTCCAATCGCCCACCTACCACCAATATCTCCCACTAAACCATGTCCCTCAGCACCACATCTACATATTTCTTGAACTCCTCCAGAGACGGTGACTCCATCACCTCCCTGGGCAGCCTGTTCCAGCTTCTGACCACTCTTTGGGAGAAGAAGTTTTTCCTGATATCCAACCTGAACCTCCCCTGGTGCAACTTGAGGCCGTTCCCTCTCATCCTATAACTCTGTGGGAGAGGAGGCTGACCTCCACCTCGCCAATTTGTACAACTGCCTTGTGATGATGGTCCGTGGTGCCTTTGGCTCCTTAGATAGCAACTATGTTTTACGTTGGAAATATTTATGTTCCAGATGCATTTCTAGATTACAGTGACAGTTTGTTTATGAAACCATATATTACATTTTTATATATATTTATTGTGAACCACTTTTTTTTTTTTCAAATTCTAAGAGAGAAATCTACAATTCTCTGTGTTGGATACCAAACCTTGTGCATAATCTTGGCACTATGGCTTTGAGCAGATGTGTCTTTCTCTAAGCAGTAGAGACAGTAGCTTTTCTTTATGAACTTCACATTCCTAAAAATATTTGGGTTTGACTTTTCAAGGAGTTTTCAGAGAACTTGGATTCTATTTTTATTAAAAGTTCAGACCCATATATAGTGTTCTCACATGACACATTTAAGCTGAAAGTACTTCATCACTCATATGGAGGAGAGGGTTATAAAATCGTGAATGATATGGGGAAGATCTCTATGGAAGAAATGTTTGCTACATCTTCCAACACAAGAACTCAGGTAACCAGTGACAATAACCATTGAAACAACAAGTTCAAAGACGTAATGCTTTACAGAGCTAAGATGAGCTCGTGGATGTTACAAGTTTAGGTGGCAAAAAAAATGTGACAAAATCCTAGGATGAGAGCTGCCAGCTACAGAGTTATTATCTGTGGTTCCTTGAAGCAGAGGAATAGTCTAGGAACTGCGTGCTTGCTCTGTCTTGCTGTGTTTTCCAGAGTTACCAGCCATTGCCAGAAGTAGGAGGTTCAATTAGAGGAGTCCATGGCCTGGCCGGACAGAGTCATTCTTAGATTCTATGTCATTATGACGGAAGAAATGACCCTCGAGTTTAGAGCAGATGCCCAAATTTTAGAAGACTGAAATCATCTGGGATGATATTCATTCTCTGAGCAACAGATCTAAGAAGACATTGTAAGATGAAGATTTTCCAGTCACAAGAAGCTGGATTCAATGAGCTAGAGCTGCCTGTGAATTTCCCTTGTTATGCCATGTATCAAACTCAGTAGAGGGGTATTAGACAACAATTTATCATCTTGAGACATGTCTTATTTGTTTTGTCACGTAAGGTTAAAACAAGTCATCTCCATGGGAGCATCGTGAAATCATCCCTAACAAATTCAGAGTAACTGTTGATAAGAAACTCAGGATTTATTCAAGTGGTCAGTGGGCCAGTGACCCAGCCACAGAGCCATGCAGACAAAAGCCATGGAAGAATGTGAAATGTAAGTCAAAAAATTATCTATTTTTCAACTGTTTTTGTGATGCTTTCACTTTTCCATGTTAATGCCAGGTCAAGCAATGATCTCTAAGGATGAAAAGACTAGCAATGTGCTTCTGTAAAAGGCAGTAAAGGCCTCAGTGGTGTTAGTGACTAACGAAACTAAAGATACTCCCGTATTTCCAAACAAACTTTGAATGAAGTCAAAGAAAAGCTGAGTACTCGCTGAAATAAGAAGTTCTGTAGGAAATGCATTGTTCGATGTGTGTTTGGTAACTGTGTCAGGTCCCAGGGAGGTGGTACGCAAACATGACAGGGGTGGTGAAAGAGGCCACAAAAGCCAAGATAAGGTCTCCCAAAACACCAAAAATATTCTGAAAGCTGACAAAACCTGTAAGCAAAAGTCTCAGGTGGATGAGGTTTAATGGTTTCATTGCTGTGAAAGCGGAATCATGACTGTATGTGACTTATGGATTATACTTCGTTGGTGGTGGTACTTTGATGCTGCACGTCTGGAAAGGGGGTAAATATTTTTGCCTGTTTCTTTTTGTCTGGTGTTTTATGTCAGTGTATGCATCTGGGTTTGGTGGTCTCTCCCTGTCCATGCATTACTTTTGTACCTCCCAACCAATTTCAAAAACTGTGGCAGTGGAGAAGAGATTTTAATCATGATAACTTCCTACTTTTTTTTAATAGTCTGAGAAGAGATTCTATTACTTTCCCCTCAGGGAAAGGATAAGTATATTAGAGGCCAAAACCCACTCAAGAGAGATCTTTTGAGACTTCCTCCATTGGTTGCACTGTTCAGTTTGGCTTCAAATAACCTAAGGAAGAGGTAGCACACGTAGCTATGATTAGTAAAGCCTCCTCTCCCTCAGTATCCTGCTATGCTTATTCATTTAAAAGCTGACTAATGGTTCTCACTGCTTCTTAGCTCTGGTGAGAGAGACCCCAAAAGCCCACAGAAGGGACTGCAGAAGGCACAGGGACAAGCACTAGGTCAGCCCAGCAGCTCCTGATCCTCAAAGCTGTACCTTGAGGCTGCCTGGCAGTGCGATGCGAGGGGCAATCACTCTGTTTTTGTCTGATATTATCTCGTTAGCCCCAACACCACTCTTTCTGGCAGTGCTTCCAGCTAGCAGCTCTCCTCTGGGGTCTTCTCTTTCAGTTGCTCCCACAAGAAGGCTGTGCGCTGGAATGGTTTTGGTTTTGTTCTTTCTGTAGTTGCTTTTTTTTGCTGTGGTATCTGCTCTAAGCACACAAAACCTTTTTGCCCCCAGGGCTCTCAGACTACTTTCAGAAGGTTTCAATTGCCTCAGCTGAAAACTCCATGCCGGATTGTTTTAAATGTTACTGCGGCAGGACGAAAGGCTTCAGCTCTCCGCACTCGGTATGCACAACAACCCTCTGCATTCTCCTCCTGTAACTCTGCACCCTCCCTCGAGGATAACAGTTTCTCCAAAGTAATAATAAAAATATCAAGGAGAAATGTAAAGAAGCAGAAAAATTCACCTGCTGGGGTTTGGCAGGGTGTGCAGCAACCTGCTCTTTGGTGCTCCTCATAAAGCAATGCAAGTGCTCCCTCTAGTAGGTTGTAGCTACGGTTCCCAAATTTATATGAAGTTCATCAAATGGTACAGTACTAATTGTGGCTGTGCTAGCAAAATAGTTTTCTCCATACAGAGCGATTGAGTTCAAATGCCAAGATGAGGTACAGCTTTTAAAACCCAGCGTTTGAATGTGGGTGGGGAAGTGTAGGTTGGGTTTGTCAAGATGCATATCAAGCTGTAAGGAAATGCTTCTGTGCATTGGGCTTTAGGAGCAGAATATGAGCATAAGACTTCCAACTGCTGAAATACTGCAGCTGACTGCAGGACAGTGCAATGACCACGTGCCAGGATGCAGTTACCTGCTCTCAGGGCAGACTGATTTAGATTCTGCCAAGACACAAAATGTGCTTGTTGCATTCTCCAGTGAAATACAGCCATGTCTGGGTGAATGTGGCAGCCGCTGGCAGTGCTGCATGGAGCACCACCTGCATGGTGCTGTGAGCCCGGCAGTGCTCACCACCTACTGGACCCAGCCTGCACAGCAGGGGGAATCTAAAGATGAAGAAATGCAATTATTCACACTGAAATTCGGCCAAGACACTGATGATGTTATGCCCATTCTGGCAGAACAACAATTAAAGGGCATTCCTAGTGATCCAAAACTGTAAAACTTGAGGTTTTTGTCTCACCCACTTGGTACCACAAGCAGTCCCACGCTGACAGCCATCACTGGTACCACTCTCAGGACCATGCTGAGCATCCGAAACAGCAAGTCCCTCCTCTGAGCAGTTAGCCACATGGGGATGCAACACTGCCTGCTTCAGCACACCCAGCAGGATGAGCATGTGGAGAGTCCCATCTACTTGGTATGCCTCAGTCTGAAGGCCAGTAACACCGAGCCATGCCAATGATACAGCAGATAGCTGCTGGATGACATCGGCTGTTTCTGTTATTTGGTTATGGTCACAGAAGAATGAATCTGGAGCAGTGTGGCTTCAGCATGCAGTGTGTCCCCAAAGCAGAGATCCAACCAGAGACAAGAAGTCACTTCGGGGGAAAAAGCTGAGTGAAAATAACGATCAGAAATGGAAGGAACTGAGTTATTAAAACCTTGTCTAGTCAGGGACTGTACAGTGAAAAACATATAGATGATACAGTACTGAACAAAGCTTCTCTTTTGTGTGTTTGCAGTAGACTTTTCAAGCTTTTGATTCTGTGCAGTTTTTTACATTGCAGGTAAATGACGATTCAGTATGTTTGGCATATGGCCCATCCTGTTCTGTGTCCTGTTCCTGACTCTTCCAGGGAAAACAACCAGACAGAAGAGAGCAGCTATGGGAAATTTTGTCACAAGTAACATTTCCCTATGACTGGTTTTGATCTGGACTTTAACTTGGTCATTAATAGTTCTTCCTTACCACCAAGTTTGAGTGCTGTGTTATTATTCAAGATAACAAAGATGCTGCAGCCAGCTGTGTAACATTCCAATCCTTCCTGAATCAGGCTGAATTTGGGCCACAGCTGTATCTTGCAACAATGAATTCCAGGGGCTGACTGTGCATAGAAGATATTTCTGGAGAAGGTCAGTGCTCTTGCTGCCTTTCATTTTCACTTAAAAACCAGAGGCACAACTTTGTGCTTCCCTATGTACCTATGGAGAGCAGCCGGCAAGCTTAACAGAGCACAGGATCACTCGCTGTTTGCTCCTTCAGGCAGCAGAGCCCACCCTTCCTGCCCAGCAGGGAAGAAAGGACTATGTAGAATTTCATTTTTTCCTCCACACACCAAAGAGCACAGGACATATCCTTCCAAAGCTCAGCCTGTCCCACTTCTGCTCCAGCAGAGATCAGAAGCCATCACGGAGCTCACAAGAAAGTATGAGCTACTGTAAAATATCCAGGAAAAAGAATCTGGTACAAAATTATATCCATTCTGAAGTAAGAACAGCCCCACATATAAAATATCCTAAAAGTAGATACTATGAAAAATTACACTCCACGGTCTGTCCAGACAGACTCTGAAATTATAGACATAAACTACAGCAAGGAAAATATAAAGAAATGCCTTTACAAATGTATAGCTGTTTAAGCACTGGAACAAGCTGTCGAGGGTGGTTATGGAATTGCTACCAATGATGCTATTCAAGGCTGTATTTGACATTGCCCTATTAGGGATGATATACGTAAAGCTAAATCATTTCTGCCATGATGCAGCTCCTCTCCAGCCCAAATGAACCAAATGTAAATGTGACGTGCATCGATACATGCTAAGCACAAGGAATGAAACTCCTGTTAAATGAGATCAACGGGCAGAAAAGGTCCATCCAATAAAGAACCTTAAATAACCCATTTGCAGGAATGAGCATTGCCATGAAAGGGTAGAAAAATGAAAGCAGGAGGTGTTCAGACAAATGTGGGAGGCATCTGAAAAGGAAGCATCCTTTACGATCGGAACAGAGTTTGTGTATTAAGATTACTAAATATACATTTTCAACTGTAAAAGAAAAAACATTCAGCCTTTGACACTAACTCAAAACATGCTCTCTTCCTGTACCAAACTACTTTTTAAAAGAACTTGTAGAAATGCTTGCAGCAAATTGGAAGCAGTTCCATTTTGGTAGAAGACCGCTACCAGTCTGTCAGCTGCGGATGGAGAGCTCTGGAAGTTGTTTTGATAAAATATTTTTTTTTAAACAAAGAGGGAGGCAACAGTGTTTGGAGTCTTCATCTTGGATTACTGGGTTACTGCAGTTCACACTGGGATCAATAGAAAGAAGAGTTTAACTGCCTCTTCTCAAATAAGAAACCCAGCCGATACCTTTGTATTTCCCCTGTTGATATGGAGGATCTAGTAGCCATGTGGTGTGCTTGGGCCACATCCAAGGTCAAATGTTTTAACCTGAGCTGAGCCTCAGAGGAACTGACCAGCAGATCTGTTGGGATGGGGCAATTCTCCTAAGGGATGATCAGCTTTTGAGACAATTGGAGGAAAAGAGACTTTCCCCTACGTCTCAACACGAAAAGAAGAGCTAGTCTGCGATCTGTAAGGAATTAAAGTCCATTTACACACTCATGCTATATATGTATGCATGTAAATAAATGCATAGCCTATACCTTATACAATCATAGAATCATAAAATCATGGAATGGCTCAGGTTAGAGGGGACCTCACAGCCCCCCAGGCCCTTCCTGCCATGGGCTGGGTGCCCCCAGCTCAGGCTGCCCAGGGCCCATCCATGGCCTTGGGCACCTCCATGGATGGGGCACCACAGTAGTGCCATTGCCTCACCACCCTCTGAGTAAAGGATTTCCTCCTAATATCTAACTTAAATCTCCCCTCTTTTAGTGTAAAACTGTTCCCCCTATTCCAATCACTATCTGCCCGTGCAAGTAACATGACAGGTGTAATTATAAGCATTCACCCTGGCTTTTATAAACGGACCATCCAGAGATTAACTCAGCTCACCCCAAATATCTCCTAAAGGATAACCCAAATAACTTTGGAGTTGTCAGTTTCTCTCCACTGACTACTAAAGAAATTGAGAATGTGTCACTCCAGTTAAGGGAAGAACATCTGGGACATCCAAAATGATGATTTGAAACGTTTACAAATCCTTCTCATTTTCTCCTTTCAGCTTTCCTGTGTTGTTGATACTCCCATTTACAGCTTTAAGAATCAAGAACAGACATTTTCTAGTTAAGGACAAGGTATTTCAAGTTCTTGATTGATTTGCTATGTGGATGGGGACATGCACTTCTGTAAGACAGAACTGCAGATTCGCTGGTTTATAAGACATGGAGTGGTGAGATTTGCGGTAGTACTCCCTGCTCCAAGTAGTCATTATCCTGCTCCTTACACACACAGGAGATGATCAGATGACGACATGAAGTTCACATGCAGTTTGTTTTACTGCTGACAAAGGACAAAACCAAACTGACACCTGAAATATTATTTCTAAGTTGCAGCTGTAATCAGAAAGTCAGTTGTTCGAGGCAAGGGTTAGTAATGCTGTGGTCCTTCAAGAACACATAGACATAACATATACTTTGGCCCTCACGCTCTTTGTGTCAGATTTCAAAGAGTACTTTCCTCATTTGTGCTATGACTACTTCTCCTGTCATTTCCCATGGCATTACCACTAAGCGTAATACCATGACTTCTCAAATTTACTCAAAGGTGATCATCAGCCGTAATTTTAACAACTGCTATAGTCATCCTCTGAAAGAGGTTGGATGGCTTCTGCCTGAAATATTAGTAACTGCCTGGAGCCCTGCCTGCTTCTGCCTTGTTTCCTCCTTCCATGTGAGTTTCTCAGTCAGGGGAGGGAATTCCTGGCAATTATAGCAGAGAAGTCTGCATCGTAGCTACAATCTACACTTGTCATATTGAGTTCTCAAAAGGGAATAGGGTTACAGCTGGAAACAGGTGATCTACTGCTTTCTATAGAGTTTGTTCCTCTTTACTACATCGGCAGTGTATTATTAGCAGTATAATTATTGCTATTAGTTGTGGAAACAGTGTTACAAGGTGTTGTATCCATTGAGCTTAACACCTTCTACAGATTCAGCCTTTCCTGTGAAGATCTTAGGGTCTTCACAGTCTGGATTACAAAGGGCAGGAAATGTTTCTTATATTTAGTCACCATGAATCCAGCCAAGAAACACATTAACTTTCTAAAGCAAAAACCGTATTTACACTCTACTATATCGTAGCTACATTTTTTAAGGTGAGATTTCCACTAAGATACATGGCGAGGCACTTCACTGAGTGGCCAAACATAATTAGGTGTAAAATGACATCACTGATATACCTGTGTTTAAAAACATACAGCGAGATCCTCAGCTGAGTTTAAGCATTATCTCTATGATGATAGCAGTCTGGTTCCTGTGCTTTAAAAAGCAAATCATGGGAGCAATAATATCTCAATTATGTAGTTAACCTTCTGGTTATATTAATTAGTGATGATTAGACAAGGGGAACCATAATTATGTCACGTACATAACAACCTTTTGAAACTGTATTGTGTATCTAAACACAAAAGGCAGATGGGAGCATCTAACCAGGTACATTTCTCAGGTCTGGAAAACCCGGCGACTGACTCTCTGCCTCTTAAGTGAAGATCCTCCAGTGGTGATGGAGGTGCCAGTGCCAAACTTGAAGAGGAATCATCAGTTTGTATTTGTCCTAGAAGATGAATCATGTTTTCATGAAAGCTAGAACTCTTATTATAAGTTCACATTGCAATTGATGAAATCTGACTTAAAAAAAGAAAAAGAAAAAGAAACCGATGCCCAGTTCAGTTCCTGAAGGAGAAAGCCCTGCAGCTGGAGAAGCACCTCTTCACTTCCTGATCTTATTTAGCTGTTTGGCTGGAGTTAGCCCCCCTGCCTCTGCTGGAAGGAGACCCGGTTGGTGTCAGTCAGCAGCATCTGCACAGGGTCTCTCCTAAGAGCTGTGACTCAACAAAGCAGGGCAGGCACTGTACTGGAGAGACTGGTTTTCCTGAGGCATCTGAAAAATGATATTAGGAAGGAGGACTCAGAACAAGGAGAGTTCCCTAACACTGTCCTCTTCTCTTATTTAAGGCTGAAGTTTCTCAGCATGAAGGACAAAGTAAAGCCAATCTAAGCTAATGCTCCTACCCCAGTATCTCAGAGATATGTCTGAGGTATCTCACAGGTAAGACCTCAGTAAACAGCTAATGTGTAGGTAATCGCATTTAAATTTAGAAAAAAAATATTAAACATTTCAGTTTTATAAAGCCTTCTGGAACCTAATGAGACTCAGGATAGGAATTCTGGACCAGTCCAGGCAATATTCTCCTGTGACACGTGTCATGACATGAGGAAACGGTCTCCAGTTCCACTATGGGAGGTTTAGGTTGGGTGTTACGAATTTCTTTGTAGAGGGAATGGCCAAGAATAAGGAAGAGCTTCCCGGGGAACTAGTGGAGCTACCATCCCCGGAGGCATTTAAGAGATGTGTGGAAGCAGCATTAAGGGATATAGTTTAATGCTGGGACTTGGTAGGTCAGGCTGATGGTTGTATTTAATGGTATTGAAAGTCTTCTCCAACCTACATGATTCTATGATTCGATTCCTGTCATCCAGATGGCAGCATCTTGCTCTGCGGGAGAAGTGCAAGTGTAGACGAACAACACAGGATTTCCATTAAAATTAATCCTTTAAAGGTGAATGTCGAAAGACATTTTAAAACAAACAAATATACTTTAATTGAACATTTTACAAATGTCAGGTTGAATCTTTCTAAAGCTGCCAGCATTCAGGTATGTGTGTATTCTTGTTTGCACTGCCAGGTACTTAGTGGCTGTAACCCAGATTAATTGTTATTATTACTATTATCATCTCATTATTATTATTATTTAAGTAACTTGGCTTTGAAAGCCTGACTTATAAATCTGACATTTGTTATTCTGGGAAACTTTACAAACTTCTTCATTTAGATTCACAGAATTATTATTTGATGTGTTTTTTTAATTCTGTGGTTCTGTCAGTGATGGACACTGGTGCAACATGGACTATTGTTATGTATTGTCCTGTAGAATTAATAACATTGGAGTCTTCAGTGGATCTTCTCTAAGGTATCGGATCACTTCACAGTAAAGCAGGTTCAATAGAACACTCTGTCTCAGGAGGAGCCCAGTTCTGTGAGGCCTTGGGCACACCATGGGCTTTGCACGATGTCACTAGCTGGCATTAATTCAAGGGACCAAAGGCACATGTATCTTTGCAGGACGTAACGCTGTAGTATGCTGATAAGTCATGCATCCCATATTTTAGTTGGTCAAACTGTAAAACTCTTCCATCGTATTTTCTAACAGCAGTTGGTAAGCAACTGTTTCCTAATATATTTCCAATTCACTCCACCTTCCAGAATGAAATTTCTGTAGAAAGTTTCTAAAGTGTATTCTTTTTCAACTTGAAGTTTGTTCAATATAATGCTATAGAAGCAATTCTTGCAAATAATTCATTTCCAGAGACTTGTTGTTTTTCTCTTGCTCTCGGCAGTGGTTGTGACAGGAGTGACAGCACAAAACACAACAGAAAGTTGTAAACATTTTTTTGCCTTAGACAGAGAACTCCTAAATTTCCACCTAACTGGGAAACCAAGCCACTCTGCTTTCAGAAGCTCTGGTCCTTGCCTAATCCCAGAGCTAAAGCGAATGCATGAATAAGCACAATACTACTGCTATTCCAGCCAATGCACTTGGGATGTATGGGTGCTGATGCTTTTGTATCAGTAGGATGGGACTAGGCTGTTTCTCATTGTGCTGGGCAACAGGACAAGGGGCAATGGGCTCAAACTGAAACACAGAACGTTGCATCTGTGCATGGGAAAACTTCTTCACTGTCAGGTGACGGAGCACTGGAACAGGCTGCCAGAGAGGCTGTGGAGTCTCCTTCTATGGAGATATTCAGAACCCGCCTGGATGTGGTCCTGGGCAGTGTGCTCTAGGTGACCCTGCTCGAAGCACAGGGGTTGGACTAGATGATCCCAAATGATGCCTTTCAGCCTTAACCATTCTGTGATTCTGCCATCCTGTAAGGAAGAGCTTCACCTGCACGCTCTGTTTGGTGCTCCACAGTAGTGACAACCTGGGCTCTGTCAAGCAAAGATCCCCAGATTATGTGTCCCGACCACCACCACCACCTGAGGAGACACCAGCAGAAGAATAAATAACTGAAGGACGATGCTTTTCACTACTTCACAGTTCTTCTTTGGCCTTCAGTTCTATTTGCTGCACAAGCGAGGCAGCGCCATTTGGCCCTGTTATCCGATACTCGCCTCCTGACACCAACAAAAAGGTTGCTGTGTTCTGATAACAAGCATGAGTCTTTGCTTTGCCACAGTCCACCTTTTCCCCTTCCTGGCACACAAATCTCATTTTCCTAACTTCCACCCTTCACTCAGGAGAGAAACAAGGAACAGACAGAGCAGAGTCAGGTCCCCTTCTCCACTCTTGAAGACAATAAACATGATCCAGATCACTCCATACTCCATAAACTCCATTTTCCCCAAAAACCAAAAGTTGCATTCAAACCACACCCACTCAGCAAACCACCAAAACATGCCTAGAATATACACGAAAGAGTGAGAATTGGCACAGATCAAACTTCCTGGAGCCATTGTCACAATTTAACAGTGTAGATGATTGAATTAGAGGCTTTAGCATGGCTTTGTATATCTGCATTAATGAGGCTGAACCAATCATACAATTCCTTGGTGCCTTTTGCCTTATTCTTCCCTTTCACAGCTGGTCATCCACTGCATTCTATTCTCTACCCTGGCCAGCTGCACCTACCTTGAGTGCAGCACAGAAGGCAGCAGCCTTCTCCCCTGGCAGAGACAGGGATGCATTAAATAATTAAAGAAGAGGGATGCACGTACCTGCAGGGCTTTTCTTTAGAGAAAGAGCAAGAGTCATTTTTTTTTTTTGAAAAGTGAGCTTTTTAAGAAAAATACAGGGCACTCCAAACCTTGACTCCAGCTCTGCATGCTTAGATACCTCTCAGTGTAGCAGAGGGCTGTTCTTGGATACTGCAAATATGAACGGACTTGAAAAAATAACTGGAAAGAGGCAGAGTTATTCCCACAGATGAGATTTCCTGACATCCAGAAGCCAGCAGGAAGCTCTGGGGGGTTTGGCTGTCTCTGCTGAGACTCTGCACAGCGCCATAACCGGGGTACAGCCTCGTGGTGTGGAGCACACCTGGCAGACATGGCTGTGGTTGCACTGAGCACTGCTGCCTTAGCAAGCCATCTGCGGCACATTGCCTCTGCTTGCCAGCATCCCTTCCTAGCAAACTCATTAACCACACAGATGCGCTCAATGTGCTGGAACAGAAATGAGAATGGGAGTAATGAGAACAATTCTCCTGCTAAAAGAACTGGTTTCTACATCTGTTCTTTGACTGCACCTTCCCCTGCCCGGGTGCAGCACCGAGGAAATCTCTGCAACTGATCTTAAACTTCACAAACAGAGGGATTATGCACTATGGATACTGACAGCCGCTTTGCTTACAGCCTGGAAAACACCACAGCTTTCGTCTTCTCTCTGCAATAAAGTCCATCAATCTTATTCATACACCAACCCATTCCCCTTTGCCCCTCAGACAGAGCTGGAAAGGAAACCTTCCTTGGGAAGGATGCTAGAATCTTTCCTCCTCCTTGTCCTCCCATTTTAACCGACTCTTTTGGCTAGCCTCCCATCAAAGTCAGGTCAACACACATCCGCTTGCTGTGCTGAGCTGACTAGTTTTCAATAACAATTTCTCCTTTGTTTTGTAACCGAGATCAATAAAACTGCCCCTCTCTCATATTGGCCGAGATTCCAGCAACGTCATTCGCTCCTTATTGTTGCTACTGCTTCATCTTGTTTTCCTTTTTTTTTCTTTTTGGCAAGGCACAGATCAATTTAACAAGATGAAAACGACTAAGAGTTTCACTCAAGGTAAAATCTGCACTTTATAACCCAGGATGTAATTTACAATCCTGTCATTAAGCTCTGTTAATCCTA
>JANHGO010000037.1:8833307-8861154 GCA_024606505.1 Aquila spilogaster
GTGACAGAGCCATACGTTTGGAGGTAGTAAGTGATTTGGATGGCTCTGGCTGATTTGACTCTCTGGTCCTTGCTGTTGGGCACTTCCATGACCCCTCCAAGCTGGTGGCCAATAAAACTGCTCCTTCCATCCTGGGAGGGAAAGTAAAAAGATGAGCATGTGGTTATCCTGCGCAAGATGTATCACAGCGATACTGATCGGCTCTGCCTTTCTATCGCAGACAGGCTGAGAGCTTGACACAAAGGCCACTGCAGTCAATAGGAGCCATGCCTTTCACTTCAGTGGGCTTTTGGTCACGTCCCTGCCCCTGCCCTGTCCCCTCTCTCTGTTTCTCACTCATTACAGTCTCATTTGCAATTCCGTGCTGCATTTCAGGGACTGCCCAGATACTCGCTGCAGTCCCAGATGCTCAGGGACCAAAATGCTGCATGCAAGCTCCTCACCCCAAGGGAGAAAATCATTTTCCCACATTTTAACTGTGACAGAAAACAACAGAAGTTTGCTACAAAGATCACTTTCTGGAAGACTTGCGATTTGCTGACACTCAGTTAAGAACTGTCTTAACAAGTTGGAAATGTACAGAAAATGAGGCCGTAGGTCCTCAGTACACAGATGAAAGTTTAGATGGATCCACAAAGTTTAACGGTTACTCTGGCTCTAAAACAACATCATTAAAATCAGACTCTGATTTGCTTGTTTGAGATTTCATGGATTGCTATTGGAAATACAGAAATAAAAACGACCTTAATCCTTGATTTAGCTATAATTATATACATACACCTTTCAAGAACATGTAACATACCTGGTCTTACTTATTTCAGTGTATGCTAGGACATAAAGATTCCATGAAAATCAATAAAGGACGCATGTGGTGTACTCAGGATCAGCCCCCGTCTATTTGCCAGAACAGACCATTCTTTTGTGGACCTGTCTGGTACCATTTAATTTCTGTTGCCTCTTTGTTTTTTGTTTTTGCCTTTGTTTTTGTTTTAGGAACACTTAATAAGGCTCGTTACTGTTAGCCACTGGTTATTCTAGTTCTCTAGAATAACTGTGATCTGCCCCTTTTGAGTCAGGGGAAACTCGTGTGGATTTAGACTATCAAACCTTATTGCAAACTGAGGAAGAAGATTCAGTAGATTGGATAAAAATGTCCTAGCACAAGTAGTCTCATTGAGCAAAATAACCCTAAAGCCAGGGATTAAATGCCTGCTGCACACCAAATAACAACGTTTCATGGTTTTTTTCCTCCTCTAAATTGGATTAAAAGTTTTCAGTTTTCTTTACTTTTATGTTTAATGAAAATATGTTTAACATTCTCAAAATATGCCAAACATCATGCAGCATTGACATCACGTGCCTAGATGCGCTATGGGAATGAGCTTCAACTTGGGACATGCTCTACCCTACACACACACGGAAGCAATCACCTGCAATAGCCCACAAGCGCTTGGGGAAGGTGTTTCACATCAACCATGCCCAACATTAACCATTTCTAGAGACACCTGGCCGCACAGGTCGCTTCCTCTCATTGCTGTGTTTTTCATCCCAAGGAAAAAGCAATGAAGCAAGGTACCAGGTCACACAAAGCACAGTTGTCTTCTGGTACATCTGCTCACAGAGCCCACAAATATCAGAAACTGAGGGACGGTGCTCAAAATGCATAACAGCTCACCTTGTCTTGTCTCTGGTATGCAAAGGAGGCAATTCTCCCCCTGAATTTCCTGACTACGCCTGCTTGAAGGCAGGAGCTTATGCTGCTTCCAGCATTTGCCCAGGGAATGTGACAAAGTGCTTTTCAGATATTCATTTTTTCCCTATTCCCAGTTGTTATTTCCCATTGAAATAATGGCTTCCAGAGAGGTATCCTGGCACCAGCTGACACACAAGGTGATTTGCAGCCTGATGCCAGCTTCTCAAATCACCTGAAGCCTCATTAAAATTGTCATCTAGGCAGAAGCCGCTGGTGCAGAGGGGCAGCTGGTGCTCTTTGGGCTCAAAAAAATCCTCCACTCTGGCATTTTGTACTAAAAACCTATTTGAATTCACTATTCCTACTTTTTCTTTCTTTTTCCTAAGGAGAGTCATACCTGCCACTCACACTCACAAGAGGTTTCTTTCCAAGCTGACAATTCAGGCTTGAGCAATGCAGTCCCTGCTAACATCAGATGCAGCTCCACAGCTAAAAATCCCCTTTGGCACTGCTTAGAAATTTTAGGAAGAAATGCCGTATTTCCTCAGCATATATGCAGTGTCGACATTCAGATGATTTCAGCCACTGCAGGATACTTCAGCGGCACAGTCCCCGTCTCAGACAACGGACTGCAAGTCGGATCTCATTGATTCGCTATGCAGCTCGCGCCGCAAGGTTATGGGAAACTTTGCGCTGACCATCTGCCTTCCTCTGTGAAAAGTGCACCGAATGACGGCAACATTTCGAAAGAGGCATCAGAGCAGGCACAAATAAATCACGTTCTGCCGTATCTCCCACGAGGCAGAAGATAACGGCTCTTTGTTACACTGATGTGCAGTAGGGCACCTGGCTCGTAAGGCAGCAAAACAGAGAGAGGTTTCAGAGGGAGCCAAGGAAATCGCAGATGCTGAATTGCTTTGAGGTCATTTTGCCCGTCTCCTTCCTTCCAGAGGTGCCCCAGCTATGAGAGCGTTTTGCCTTTGATACTTTTATAGCATGTAGACACGTGTCTACCACCATGGTATTTGGAAAACAGACCCTATTCTAACACAGCTCACATGCTGGCTTTCTCAAAGGCTCCTAGAGAAATAAAGGTTTGGACAGCGCTGACACATCGATGGTGACAAGCCCAGCAAGAAAGAAAGCGGTGAAAAAGTACTGTCATTCATCCCATTTTGCAGATGGGGACTGAAGTGCAGGAAAATGATGACCCAGGACGGGCACCGTAACCTTCAGGGTTTCCTGGTGGCCCCAAGGGCAGGGACATAACCGCCCTCTGTGACTCATAGCCACTTTGCACCAGTTATCCCCTGACATCTCAGCCCAAGTTCCCAGTTGCCCTCCAGGAGCACGCTGAAGGAGATGTGGATGGTTGTGCTGGGCTGGGCTAAGGCATGGGGAGCACTCTGAGTTCATGGGGACCTCTCTGTGAAGGACAGATATTGAATGGGATTCCTCAATCTGACTGATCCCTCAGTGAAAACAGAACAGAAGAAAACCAAACAAAAGCACCCACTTTTACTATTAACTGACACCTCCTTCCTGGTATATGTTTACATGATGCTGGTTTTAGTTTCATAACAATAATTTTGCATTTCAGACTACAGATCCTTTACGTGCTGTTTACCTGCAGTTGTTGCTGCTTTCTGTTATTACGCACAGGAAAGCAGACCCCAGAAACAGTGCACTAATGATACTTATTGCCTGTAGACCATTTTACACCCTTGTATCTCCAGGCCAGCTGCAATACAAGATAACTGTCTTCAGCAAGGTCACTAGCAAGACTGGAGCCTGAATTTCAGGTTCCCTGTGTCTCTTCATTTTCGTTCCTTTTATTTATTCATTTATTTATTTTTATGTCTAATGTCTCTCTTCTTCCAGAGGGCAAAAAGGACCATAGTCCATTCTGATGGCAGACAATTCTTTTCATATCTGAGCATGTTTAAGAATGGTATAAAATATAAATGACTTGCTAAGACACGGAATATTTGGTCTTAAACAGGGCCAAGCAATGATCTTTGCTTCAGTGGAGACTAATGTGTTGGGCTTCACTCACTCCCTTCTATCTTTCTGGATACCCCAAAGCCATTCAGTAGGACTTAACAGGTTGAAAACAGCTGCTACTGCTGAGCTAGATATCTTTTATGAGTGCTAACACAGGAACAGATGTGCTGTGAATCCAGCCTAGAGGGCACCAGCAATGGTCTCCCCCTCCTAAATTGCAATGGAACCCTTTTCCTGGACTCCCATCCCTGATCCTATGTGGTTTCTGCCCACTCCTGTGCCTGTCCTGGGCAAAATATCTATCTTGAAGGACACTGGCCTCCACCAGCTTCTCTCTTACAGGGAAAAATGGGAGATTTAAGGTATTTTTAAGTGGTGAAAACATAGTGTTATTTCCCTCCCCCTCACCACCCTGCTTAGTGGAGCCCGGGGCTGGAGAAAGGTTCAAAATTAGTTCCAGATCCCTGGCAAGGTGGAGAGCAGTCCTCACGCCCTACTGCCAGGTCACTCCCAATCTAAGTAACTCTGCAGGGCCTTGGCCAGCCAGTGTCTCATTATGCTTATTTTTTTCTGCTTTAACTGGTACCTCTAATCAGATGGATTGATGGATAGGTAATTACCAAGCTACATTACAGCAGACATGATTCTTAAGGCCACAATTTGTTGGTGGACTTGAGAGTGTTATGCTGAATCTGATGTAAATAATTCTATGACTCCGTGATTCACAGCAATGCTGCAATAGACTGTGCAAACTTGCTTAAACTCTGTTTGACCTCAGAATCTAAAAATGCTCAGCAGAGGGCAACCAGAGATGTCTGTTGAAGCATATTGAGTGATAAACTTCCTAATGGGATCAATGCAGCGGTTGCTTGCCATGATAAGGACATTCCTACTCCACCATAAAAGTATTATACCAGAACCCACACGCATAAGGATGAAGTTGGTTACTGTAGTTTAAATAAGGTTTTCAAGGTAAAACCAAAGCAACCAACCAAACAAAACACCAACAACATAAAGAAAAACACATAATCCTTTCTCTGAAATATGATTTAAGGTATTGGGTTGCTTCTGCCTCCCTCTAGACTTACTGTAAAGCTTTGGAGGCAGTCTTTTCTCCTTCACCAAATGGATTTCTCTGTCTCTGCCCTTATTATGGTCACCTATACAGACCTTATACTAGCTGATCTCAGTTGTAAAGCCACCAACTGCCACCAATTCCTGAAGCATTCCAGTGTAGCAGTTTTCCTGCCCTCAGAGCTGTGTCAGTGCTCTTGCACACCCACATGACTGCTTGCTTTGATTGTCCTTGAGGGCTCAGGGAAAATCTGCAGCTCTTCCAAACCACTTAGCTGCAGACAGAGCATTCAGAACTAGTGATCCCCAAAGGCAACGCATGCGAGGTACACCCGCACCCCACTGAGTGGGAGCAGGAGTGCGGCAATGGCCATGGTGGCTCAGCAAAAACAAAATGTAGCAGTGATCAAGAGAAGATATCCAGGAAACAGTATTTACAGTCATTGAGCAACCATGACATTCAGCTCATTAGCTAGTCAACCAGATTAATTCTGCAAGCATCGGGAAGAGGCAGGCACATCCAGAGG
The DNA here is from genome assembly GCA_024606505.1 of Aquila spilogaster. Lineage (NCBI taxonomy): Eukaryota > Metazoa > Chordata > Aves > Accipitriformes > Accipitridae > Aquila > Aquila spilogaster. Next base: position 8,838,606 of record JANHGO010000037.1, read on the forward strand.
ATTATCTGCCCCGTTCTGAGGTTTGAGTTGAAAACAAACTTTCCCTCTGCAGGTCTCTCTCCATTTCCAGCAGAGCCACAACCGAAGAAGCCAGTGGTGGACAAAGCACCTTAGCTGACCTGTACTGTCAGCCCCAGCTTGTGTCGACCCCTTCCCTGACATGTCCTGTAGGCTGACAAACACACAGAGCTTGAGTGCTCTACCAGGGATATTAAGGACCACCGGTGTGTTTTTTAGGAGCGGGACATGCATCCAAAAGACAACCAGGAATGTCTGCACGTCTCTCTGATGGATCTAGGCTCTTGCTACTTTCTCTTACTGCTTTGGGTTTTGTAGCTTTCAGTTATAATTTGAAAAGAGACAAGAACAGGAGAAAAGTATTTCAAGAGATTGATGTATCCTAGGATTAATAACAGAGAATGAGAAGTGTTCCTAACCCAGATCTTTTCCTTTCAAGTAAATCAGATTATGGATGAATTCATAAGGGTGTAATAGCAAAGCGTGATTGCTATTAGAGATATTCTTTTATGTGGAGGATATTCAATACTCCTTTACTGTCAAGGTTAAACTCCTGCTTGTTCCATGTCAGATCCCACCCAGTTCCTCTCGGAATTACTGCCCATATCAACCCTGGCTTTGTTTTGTCCCTGGTTGCCTCAACCTGTGCTAAGCACACAGCCGTGTCCTTGCAGTAATACCCATGCTGTCTGTGACTACGTGCCACTCTACATGGGGAAGAGTATTGCTGGAACACAAGGGTTACAGGTAGCACAAAGAGGACTGCAACCACTGGGAAATAGTTTTGGGGTACAGCTGACCTGTCTGCCTTTTAGTTCTCCCCTCCACCAGGAGCAGGCACAGGAGGAAAACAACTGTTGCACTGCCAGCGCAGGCAGCAGGAGGGAAGCTGATGGCTGCACCCCAGCCCTGTGGGATGGATGAAGGGGTGCAAGTGAGATGCTGACTTTGGGTGTGCAACGGTGCAATGCTTTGCTCTTTAGGAGGGGAAGGGCCTGCACAACTTGCTGTCAGTGACACAAGTTCACCTTCCCCAAGGGCTTCGTGTTAGAAAGACCTTCAGATCATGCCTGAACGAGATGTGTAAATTGATCAGATCCATCTCGAAGTGCTGCTATCCTCTGGACTCCAGCAGGTGCAGAACCACAGCTCCTTCCCCACTGATCTGTTGTCCTTCAAGTTCGTGCTCTGTCCTGTTCAGACTGCAAGCCCTGAAAGCAGTCACCCCGGGCTCAGCACTCTGAATTTAATGACCTTTACCTATCAATGCAGCTTCTCTGCTAAAAGGAGCAAAACGTTGGGCTGCATCTCAGCACCCTGGCTCCTAAATCCCCCGTGATGAAGGATGACTGGAAAAAGAACCACCACAGATCAGCAGTTTCCCCAGCCCATCCACCAATGGATTCACGTCCAAGGGATGGCTCTGTGTGTGGAGCTGTTTCCAGCCCCATGCCCATTTCTAGAGGTCCCCCCGCTGGCCTGGAACAGATACAGAAATTTCCTTCAAAACTTCTCTTCTACCCGAGGACCTCCACGCCTCTTCATATCACCAAACAGGACAATATTCATGTTTTTCATATATTCAAATTCTACTTTATGACAGAGTTCTGCAAGGAGGTGCCAAATAGCTTTAGGAGTTCTGCATCTCATGGCACAGTTGTGGCCCTCCAGTTGTACAAACTGGGACCATTTCTGTGCTTCTGTCAGGTGCTAAGCCATGAAGAATTTGGCTAGTCCGATCTAATTTAAAAAGCTGAGCCTTTTTCCCTTGTCTTGCACATAGCCATTGCTCATTCCAAAGGATTTCCTTTATGTCAAGAGAAATGTGGGAATGAGTCACGAGGGAGGGAGCACTGGCCCAAGGGAGATGTGCAAAGCAACAGTGTTTGGGTATATATCACTAACTTATCACACATATGCAGGCATGTCGAGGAAGAACGCATTTTCCATCTTCCGTATTTGGCGAACTCCAGGAATCTAGAGCATGAATATTTTATATTAAAGAATGCCTCATATAAATTCCGATTTCATCCACAGCTTGAAGTCAACGCTAAAAATATTCAAAGGAAAGCAAGAAAATGGCAAATTGCATAAGAAGACAATAAATGCTTTTTTTTGGTGCTGGACAATGGTCCCATCTAGACTGATGTTCATGTTTAAGGCATGATACACCAAGATTGAGTCTTCTATAGTACGGCTGGAAGGTGCCCTTGAGGGCCCCATGGATACTGTGGATCTCCTGTACTTTAGAGGAAGTGTGAAATGAGCTACAGGAAGGGAGAGAAAGAGCAGAGCTGTCCGATTCTTAACAAAGAGGTCTTTCTCCCAAATGCAGGGATTTGAATGGAATTGGCAACTAAGTGTAAGCAAGGTTAATGGATTAAAGTCGTTCCGTCCCCAGAAACATCCAGGGGAATTGTGTTATTTCAAGAGTGTAAGGATGTAAAAAGGCCAATATTCCACCAGAATGCTTTCTGCTTCTGATGTTGGCTTAATCTTAAAGCTTTTCTGAAGTGCACAGAGTTGGAGTCTAAACAAGAAATTAATTCCTAAAGTAAAAAAGCAAAAAGACAGCAGAAAACACTAAAAATCAACAAAACCTCCTTTCCTCCCTTCTTTATGTAACAACAAAAGCAGAAAGGAACAAAACTGTACAATTTCACCATACACTCTTACAACCAAGCAGAAGGGTTTCTGGGCACAATAACTGTCCCAAAAGGAAACCCAGAAAGAGATCACGGGTTTTGCCGAAAGGTTTGTGGGTGCCCAGGCTTTGTGAGCGCCCCACTGTGCACCTCTCCGAGCTGTTATCCCCACATTGCTTTGCCCAACTCACACATGAATCAGGGAGAAAAGCTGACAGGGAGCAAAAGGATTCAGGGCTGCCTGGTTTTGTTTCTTCATCTGCTGGAAATACTAAAAAATAAACAGTGGAGAATAAGAAGTGGGGAATAAAGTAGATCTGCAGGAATCTCTTAAGCTCTTACAATCTGAAGATTCAATAATGACTCAGAAAAGAGTGCTTTTTTCTTTTTAAATTATGTTTTATGTTGGCAAACATCTCTTTAATTTTCTCTTGTCTCTGCTCTTCCCCGTTTCTCTGGGGACCGGCAGCCGAAGTACTGAAAGGCTGTGATAATGTTCTATCAAAGGCGAGGCAAAAAGAAGCGCTGGAAATCACAGAGCGAAGTGCGATGCAGCAAGATGTGGGGGCTAGCACGGTTCTGAGCTTAGCTGCCAGCTGCAGTGTGCCCTCAGCTCAGCCCCAGCTCCAAGGCAGTGCACAGCATGCTCCCATCCAAAGCCCGTTCAGCAGCTGCCACTCGTGCAGCACCGTACAGCACAGCAACACACTGCACAAAGCAGCTATGCTCAGGAGCATCATGCTCTGCTGAATATTCCTCCCTTTCATGTCACATATCATCAGTTTTACCTCTTTTTTTTTTTTTTAACTATTTTGTCCCAAATTTGACATTGTGAACATTTTCTCTACCTGAAGCATTCCTCCTTCCCTCCAGCACACGGTTTTTTAATGAGTTTGGCCATTTGGAAGCTGGATAGAGCCAAAAAATGTCTCATTTCACACGGTTTTGGGTCTTTCTTTCCCTGAGGTTGGACCAGAGTTTGGAAAGGGATAGTGGGCAGGAGGCGTTTCAGTAGGCTGGTATCCATGCACTAAAATATAACTTCTGCTGTGATTCTGGATCTGCATAGGAGATAGCTGACTCCCACCCAATGTATTTTGGAACTCAGTACATTCAAGGTTCTTCACTCCCACATACAAATATCAGCAGGTTGCTCTTATATTTGCAGAATCTTCCTCAAGGTCGCCCTGTAAAGAATGCCCTTCCAGATAAAATCTTCTGTTCATAGCAGTCCATAAAACTGAAAGTGGTGAAGTGGTGTCCTACGATTCTGTAATGTTTTCCTCAGCTCTTTTTCCTAGACAAAAAAAGAAAGATCTGCCATTTGGGTTTCTCCTTGCCTCCCGTCACTGCAGATGTCTCCTGCGGGATGTTAGCTGACAGTACAGGGCCAGCAGTTCTTCGTCTTTCCAACCACGCTCTGTGGATAAGGTGCCTCTCGCGCTGTGTCAGACGGCACAGAGAACATTTGCACCAACAAGTGAGCGTTAGCAAACTGAACACTTTGCAACATTTTGCTGCAACGTTTGCATTGCTGAGGCCTGAGAGGATGCACGTGAGGTCTCAGTGCAGACTACAGTGACTGGTCACCATGAGGTTCTGGCACAGCCACAGACCCTGCTGTGCAGGGAGCTGGGCAAGTGCACATCTGGAGAAGCTGCCTATCTTCCTGGCTGATGCTGGGGTTTCTTTAGCTATTGTATCTCGTGGTATGAACTGGTGGTGCTGCCAGATGAAGGGTTCCTTCCCCCTCCTTCCTGAGCCTCTCCACCAAGTGTGGGAGCAGCAGATTTCTGTAGCATGGGTGAATTGAACTGGAGAACTGACCCGGGTTTATGTAAAGTAAATGAGAGCTAAAATAAAACACAAATAAAATAATTTCAGAGAGCTTTAATTCCCTCCTTGCTGCCAATTGGCTCAGGATTTCTCAGGTTTTCACAGCAACCTGATCTAGCTGTGGTGTCCCTGTGCATTGCAGGGAGTTGGTCTAGATGACCTCTATAGGTCCCTTCCAACAGTAAGGCTGATTCTAAGATAACAAATCATTTTCCCCACATACACCTCAAAGACATTTTAAAGTTAAGGTAATACTATGCATGTTAAAAAAAAAAAGTCCCTGGAGTGAAAAGGGATTTTGCAATTTATATTAATAAAATCTATTAGAAAAGATCTGGGTTCTGGCAAGAAAAGTAAGAACTGACCTTGTTATTTAAAAGAAAAATGCTTCAGATGATGGGACTTTGTGGGAATCTCGACACCTTTTTGTGGTAATCTTGATACCATTGGATTTTCATGAAATAAATATTTAGGGGAAAATCAAATAAAGTAAACCAAAGTATAATCAGAGGGAAAAGCACTTCCAGAGAATAGAATCTCAGCTTTCATCCTCAGGGCACTCTAATAGTCTCACACAATAGACCACCAGTATCCAGCAACATACTGTGCAGGAGGATGGCAAAGAACTTGAGTTCTTCTTGCTAATTCCTCACTCAGATTTTAGATCTTCTGCAGCTGTCTGATAAATTCCATAGAAACCTTCCTAAACTTTGTCAGAGATTTGGCATGAGACAAAGCTGCAATGGGCACGAGAAGAGACCTCGAATTTCCCCATGAAATGATGCTGGGAACTTTTCTCTCAAATGAATGCAAATGTAGATTACTCCCTTGGCCATTCTGAAACACTTCACCTGATGTGAGTCTTTGCTGTAATGTTCTCCAGATTTAGTACATTCACATACTTATGGAAATTTGAGGTGATTTTTTTATTTCATATGGTTGTATAGTGGAATTCAGCTATCTAATTTTCACCAGCTGAAAGGTAAATGCATAATTGAAACATTCTCTCTCTCATCTATGTCCTCTCCAGAGAGCAAGTTCATTTTCTCCTACTGTAGTGGTTAAAAAAGTGAAATGCATTGCTTTTTGGAGATTCACCGTTCCCTTCTCTGACTACACAGTGATGTCAGTTTAGATTAGACTAGGAACAAAAAAGGGCTCAAAGTAGGAAAAAAAGGTTCCTGTCTTTGGTATTAAAAATGAGTTTCCCTACGATGGGTCTTCGTATGTGTCCGCAACCCAACAGTCACATCATGAACTCTTAGTGGTAGGGCATGGTCCCAACTGACTATGTAGACTTGACCATCCACTCTATTAAAAGTCATAAAGCTATGGACATTTGTGAAGAGAAGGAGAAATGCTCTGACTCCACAACCTATTGCATCAACACTACCAATGTACTCCTGGAGACTCATGGTACTTCTGGTCTGCAGCCACATTCAATTTGGTCAAAAAGCAGCAGAAAGGATCCAGCTGAATATTTTTGAACTCTCCTGTTCAGATGAGTTGTAAGACTGTCTGCTACTCCGTTGTGCTACCCTGGCACAGTCAGAACCTCATTAATGAATGACAAAGTTCAACGGGGACAACATAGAGTCAATTTGTAACATCAGGCTTAGGAAAGTTTTCGATTTAAGTGATGGAGAAAAATGCACAACATGGCAAAACAGCTGCAAGGTTGGCCCACCAAAAATGGATGGTCAGCAGAAAAATCCTGAAGAAACCTGGTTTCATTAAAAAAAAAATAGCAAAAGGATCAAGACAGAACAAAAAGGCTCCTGTGAGTATTAAATACCTCAGTTACAGCCTCCAAAGCACTGCTCAAATTCAAAGTATGGAGTGAAATTTGTCCTGCAGAACTTGGTCTCCAATAAGACGAATGATGAACTACAACACTGAGCAGTGAAATTTCTATACGTTCCAAGAAGTCCCAGAATCATGAATAAAACCATGCTCTTTCCATAGGGGCTCCAAAATCCTGACTTTAACATCAGCTCTGTCTTTGACCTTGGTCAGATCACTTGAGCGCTGTATCTTCAACACAACATTTGTGAAACTCAGCTAATAGGAATCTGTTTCAAGGGACAAACACAGGTTGCCCTGTGGGGAATGGAACGTAACTAAAACTCTTCAGAATCTTGTTTTATTTTCTGATCAGGTCTATAACTGCTCCGGTTCTGTCTGTGTAAATTCAGCTGCTACAGACAACTCTTTGTTTAATATTATCTGTGATTTCCATTTCCATGCAATTCAATTCTACTTCTCAGTAATTAATAGAGATGTTAGATGAGACCAGACCTAACAAGAATTCTCAAGATACCCTGGCAAGACACCTTCCATAAACTTGTTCTATTTTCATTTATCATGATTCTTCATTTGCAGCCTTTCAGCCAGTTTCCAGCTCACATGACTGATTTCCCATCTAAACCAATCTGAAGTAATTTTCCTATTAGCATTCCCCCACACTAACCAGGAAAAGGGCCTGTCTGACCTTATAAATCTTTCACATCTTTGGCCTCCTGATGTTACACAAAAGAATGAAATTGCCCAAAAAGCTCCAACACCTCTGACTGAATTTCTCCAGATGCACTACTCTGCGATGGGAAAATCAATGTAAGGGTGAGGAGGACCTGAGATGCAGCATAATATGAATTCTTGGCTATGTGGTCCCACACCACAATCACCATCCCGCTCTTCAAGGAGTTCCTTTACAAAACAGTGGCTGAAGTGCTGTCCTTTCTGTGTTCTATTTCCTGCTTGAAGATACTACGAGAAAGACCCAGTTCAAACTGGTCCTATAGTTTAATGATTCGTTTGATTTGAGTTTTATTCTGTGCTATTCTCTATCCTGGTTGTCTTTTACTTTGCTGCTTTTAAAGCAAGTGGGAAAAAAAGCCAGCATCTCCCACCCTGTCTTTGGTTGTTTTTTTTCTGGTCATTTTTGCTGCTCCAAAGATTATTTGGGTTTTTCACTAAAAAAACACCATCAGAATCATTCCTAATTGAGCTTTCTTAAGATCTGTTAAGCAGTGACAAATGACCCCATTTTAACTTTCCATTTGAGATGAATATTCTGATGAAAAGATCACTGAACGTGTGCTATTAGAGTCTTTGCATTTACATAACCCATTTTCCCTTCAAGAATGCACTCCTCTTACCCGAGAGTCACAGAAATGGTACAATTTGCAGTGATAAAAGCTTAATTCCATTCGATGGAAAATAAACAAGCAAAACCAAAAAAAAAGCCCAACATTTTCTCTAAAATTATATTAAAAAATTAAATCTAGAAAAAAACCCACAAACATTGTAAAAAATCTCAAGAGAGCAGGAAGATCTTCAGCTTTGCAAGCTTTTGAATTCATTCTTGGGTACGTACCTAAAGCCTAATACTTGTGCTAATCTTGAAGCCTGGGGAAAAAATGGGCTGGAGAAACACATCCAGAAATATTCGTGTCTCTTTACTGGTGTCTCAGCTTCCTTTGCAATTTACAATGATAATCGTGTGTGCATGAACTGGGTGATCTGTGGGTTTTATGCGCAGATGGAAAATAAGACATCTACAGGATAATTAATGACTGTCAATGAAGAAACAACACTGGTAGAGCATCTAATGCCATGCTTTCCAACTGCTCCTGAAGAGAAGTGAGTTTGTCAGTTGGATCCAAAGGGTGTGTGGCACCATATCTTTAGGGGTAAGTTTTGCACTGATCTGAGAATAAAACCTCCCTCGACAGAACAAGAGTCAATGACAAGAAAAGCAAACGTGGATTTTAAGGAGAAAAAATGAACACAAATATTCTCATGTTGCATCCGCTCATCATTGAAGTTGTTCATCTACTTTGTTAATGAATCAAGATCCATTCTAGAATATGGCTAGGAAACGGGAGATTTGTATCCAGGTCTCAGGCCGTGTCATTGCATAATGAAGCACTGCTAACAGCATCTTTCTTCTTAACAAACTGCAAATTATTTTACAAACTAAACCCACTTGGAAAGCTGGGAGTGAAGATCACTTGGCCCACCCAATATACTGCCTCGGTCTCCAATAAAATCTGGAGGGTCCTGTTGGGAACACATCTGTGTCCATAGGGAGTTAGCTGTGTCCTTGGCCGTGCAGCATATCTACTGGGCTGTGCTGGAGGGAGATTTTTTCTCCCTGCAATTTTCAAAGCAGAGAAAGAATCTCTTCCCCACAGTTTGAAATTCAACACAGGAGAAGTTCTGAGAATTATCTCATTTCGAAATGAGGGAAAACATTTCATTTTAAAACAACATTTTTTAATCCTCTGTTTTCAAATGTGCAGAATAATGTGAGAGCGAATGATTTTTGAGAATTCTTGAAATAGCTCTGTGAAAGAACCACTGTAACACAAGAAGTGTAAGTAATTTGTTACGGACATATCAAAGCAGAAATATTGGAACCTGCTCTCCTCTTTCCTTCCTCCTATACAGAAGATGAGGATAAGGTATGCATTGCTTCACAAAAGTTTCTATTTTCATAAGTGCTATAATTTCTGATACAAAAAGATTCAGTTGAAATGCTATGGACTCGTCTTACAAGCAGCACAGAAAACAAATGGGTTAGCACAGAATTAGCAAAGCAGTCTGTGGCCATTTCTGAATCATAGTGCATTTATGCAGCTGTTTACACACGTGCAAAATTACACCACGTATAAGGAAAGAATGACATTTCCCAATCAGAATGACAACACTTGTGTAACGCTGCTGGGAACAGCTACACAAGGTGCAAGAAAAGTTGGATCCTGTCTTACATGTGGGCAACTTTTCCGTCTTGCTTAGGCTCCTGCCTTGTGCGCAAGTTTTAGGTACCCACTGAACTGGTTCTATAGATGACCTTTATGTTCCCTGTATGTTATGTGAGGGTAAGGGTTGGGTGCTCTGTCTTCTTTGTGAAGGTATTCACCGACCCCTCCCAGGTCTCCCAACAACTGTGCAAGAAACTTAATTCGGGTTCACTGACTTATTTGGTGTTTAATCTAAAATTGTGTACCCTGGATAGGTTCACATGATTACACTTGATTTACACTTTTCAGGTTGGATATTAGGAAAAATTTCTTCTCCAAAAGAGTGGTCAGGCACTGGCACAGGCTGCCCAGGGAGGTGGTGTCACTGTCCCTGGGGGTGTCCCAGAACCACGGAGATGTGGCACTGGAGGACATGGTGGGATGGGTCGACAGTTGGATTAGATGATCTTGGGGGCCTTTTTCAACATTAATGACTCTATGTTTCTATGATTCTGTGATAAGCCTCTGGGATGTCACATTGCTATCCAAGGGACAGACATGCAGGACACTCCAAGAGCAAACAAGCATTCCGGCTTTAGGGCTGGTGCAGTAGGTATTTTTAAAGAAAATATATTCGAAGAGATGCCCTAACATCTGCCATCATATGAAGTTAGGAAATTATACACCTATAGCACTGAATACCTTTTTCCACTTTAGTTGTAGCCTATTACCAGAGCAAAACCTTTTTGCACTAAAAGCCAGGGGTTTTCTGCTGTCTCCTCTGCTGCGGTACCAGTTTGCCAGCAGAGTGCAGTGGGGGAGGCTACTTCTGGGGACAGAAAAACTCTTCTGGCCATCTCAGAGCTGTGAGAGGGCTGACCAAAGTCTCCCAGAGCTGCTCGGGACAAGTGGAGCTGACCTTGTGCAGGAACTGCCCGTCAGTGAGTGAGCGGGTTCAAGGAGAACAAAATCTGCAGTGAGACCTGTGTGTCATACCAGAGCTGCCCACTAACAAACTGCTCCCTTTGTCCTTGAGTTTGTTCTGCAGAAGTTCCTTGTAGCTGGAAATCTTCCTGCTGCCACCAGATCACATTTGCTGGTGCACATAAAGACCTCAAAGCACAACACCTAAAGCTCCTGCTCATTACTGGTCCAACCAGTGTAAGAGTGGGACTGATGCACACCCGAGCCGGGGTCAGGGCACTGATGTGCACCACTGCATGTGATGATCTCTGCAGTACCCAGGAGTGCTTTTACTTCTCTCTCCCTTTGCAGGATGCCTCATGGCCCCTCTACCAAGCAATTCCTTTGCTATCTGTTTTCCACGTGAAATTCTTGTTCCTCGGTAGGTAGAAAAATAGAGAGCATGACTAAAGCAGCGAGCAACAGAGTTATAAAGACTTTATAGCTTGCCCTCTCTGCCTCTCGTCTTCTCCTCTCCTTCCCATCTCACACAGCACCTGCTTTATGAAGCAGTCGAAGGCTTTATTTCATTTGTATTTAGAGCTGCTTTCCAACTGCACCCACAGCATGCACGGCTGTTTGTACCAGGAGTGAGCAGTGGATGTGGGGTCTGCCATAATTAAAGGCTTTCTGTACAAATGCACGATCATGGTTTTAAAAACATCACCCATCTCCGAAAACCAGTCAGCATGCACTTTACTGCCATAATTACTGTGAAGAGCTTTCTTTTCTCTTAATATCTGATGAAGTTTGGCATAGTTCTTGTGGCTAGATGAGCGTTTTCACAATATCCAGCACAACCTTACCTACATCAATCTTTTTGCTTACTAAGGAAGATATGTATGTAACACGCATATGCACATACACTTAAGGAGTGTTAAATAACGTAATAACTTCTTGGACACACTCTCCTTTCAGTGTTCCTCACGCTTTTACCATAGAACATATATGTATTTATCAGTTATTTATTTATTAGCTAATTTTAAAGATTTCCTCTCCTCACTGAGGTATTTTGGGAAAAAAAGGCCCAGGGATGGCTGAGAATAGAAGTTTTTCTGACAGTGGTTGAGGATTCCTTGAGAAAATGAGGCATTTTTAGTGTCCTGCATATGATAAAACTAAGCAACGAGTTTAACTAGGAATATTTAGTAAATATTAATAATAATAGCATGTTAATTATTATTATTATTTTAATTATTATTTAATTTTTATATAATATTTATATTATATATATACAATATAACAGTTTTCTATTCACAGAGGAACAGCTTTTGTAGGAAGTTAGCAAAGCGTTGCTGGACTTCCTGTTGGTGGCAGTTGTCATCCTCCATATTCCCAAAGAGGTGAGCAGTTGCTACAACCAAGTGAACTTGGACGTGTGTCTCCTTTTTCTCTCCACCCAAACAAACTTCCATTGCTTCTTTGTAATTGCTCCTATCATGGCAAGGTCTCCAAAGGGCCCGGCATTGAGTAAAAGGCCGCTCCTCTCCACAAATGCTGACAAAACTAAAGAGTGTAATAGCTCAGGAGGAAAGGGATGACGAGGCTGACCAGGCCATCCCTGAGATCAAGAGCAAAGCCCAGATTAAAACCAACATCTGCCATGGTAGAGGGGACCGTGTCCTCCATCTGCTACCCTGCTTGTGTCACGGCGTGTCTCACAGTGCCTGATTCTGTGCCTTTGCCTCTTTGTAGATCTGCATAGCATGCAGATTGTCCACAGCCCTGACGGGATGAAGGTGGAATGTATTCTGGAGGCTGATGAGGAACGTTCAGTTTGTGATTTCTTGCCGCGGAGAACGGCAGAGCAAGAAGAGCATGCTAAACCCCACCACTGATGTTATACACTCCTCTGTTCTTGCTGCTTGTTTACCATGGGACAGCTTGTCCTGGTACACGTTAATTCAGTTTCATGTCCCTGGCCCTGTCAGGGCAGATGGTCTGCTCTCCCTTCTTGGTACATTGTCTCTGCAGCTGGTCTCGCAGAGCTAGGGAGGAGATCTTAATATATTAAGTGAAGAAAGGAGTGAAGAATGTTCCTAAATATGCAAGAAATGCTTCATTTCTTGCCCACAGTGGGTAAGCAAGTGGTCTGACCATATCCTTTGAAGCTGAAAGCTGCAGGGACATCCTGCACCAAGGACACAGCTCACAGCTCCAGGAGCAGGCACCAGGTGAGGAGCTCTGCCACGTCCTGTCTGAGAGTGTGCAAGCACAGGTGTGAGAGCAAGAGAGCCCGTGTTGTTCTGTTTTGATTTGCTTTCAAGGAAGTTCTCCCAGCCTCTGAGCCAGGAGAAGCTACTCGCCTTCATACGTCTTCTGCCTTGCTTTCATGCCTCTGAGCAGCTGCTCCGAGCTCAGCCTGCCCAATCCTGCCTTGATCCGAGAGGCTCAAATGAAAACTATCTGCTGCCTCCAGCCTTCCCCTTCTGATCCTCTCCCTGCTCACACTTTATTAGTTTGATTTGACTTCACCGCTACTGCCAGCCACAGAGCACTTAGCAGGATCCTGAGCCGCAGGCTCGGCTTGGGGCGGGTGGGATCGCGGATGGTGCAGAGCTGCACTGCCTCCAAAGAAAGCTCTGGAGAACACTTGGCCAGCAGCAAACCTGCAGTTACAGGTTTCAAGATGCAAGGTGAACGCATGTAACTTTTCTGCTTAAGCAATAGAAGATTCCATATCCAGCAGACGTGCTTATCACGGTTGTGGAAAGAGATGTCTCTTTTATTGGCTGCTGTTTAGTGCAGCGCTCATAAGTGACTGATAATTAATTGAAGGCAGTATTACAAAGACCAAAGACTGCTTTTAAGCAGCAGTTGTCATATTTGTTGTGATCTCAAAGAAAGAAGGTTTAAGTTATTGTCTTTTCTCAGACAAACTAGCAAATGAACATGGAAACAAGCAGTAAAAATGAAATACTTGGAGCAAAATGCTTTCGTGCATGTATCCTTTCCCAGGTTAGAACTGTATGTAGAAATAATTCTTAGTAGTGTTCTTTTTTTCTTAAATCTGATAAAGACAGCAAATTTGCGGGGCTTAATGACAGTGAGGGGTCAAAAGACCATCTCCTTTCCCATATCTGATACTACGCAAGAAATAACCCCAAGTAATCAGTAGGTCTGTCCATATTAATTAATAATATGAACCTCAGCCTGTACTGTAGCCACAGGGCAGAGGCACAACATATCCGAGCAGATACACACCACTGTCCCCAGAAGGAAGGCGATACACCTACTGAGAATGGACTCTGACTCGTGCTATCTCTGAAGCCATGCTCCGGCACTGCTTGGGACGATGAACAGATAAAAATCATACCTGGGAGCACACTTGTGAGTTGAGAGCTTTGTGCAAGTCTGTGCTCCTTGTAACCTTGCCTGCTCTATGTGACAGGGGCTCAATCCAGACCCCATGTACAGAACATTGCTCTGTCGCCTGTGGTAGGGAGAACGCGAGCAGTCTTGCTCCGTGACTTATCCCCAAAGTCTCCATCCAGACTTCATACATCCAGCTCTGATTTCCTGCTCTGCCACGGTCTATCTGCATGACCTTGGGCAAGTCACTTTCTGGCTGGGCTGCAGACTGCAGCGTGGTGGAGCAGCAGCTGTAACTGCGCTGACCACAGTCCCTACAGCGATGGGAGCAGGGACACAGCTTGTTTCACCTAACATCTCAGGAAAGCAAACTACAGTGATCCCTGCATTGCCAGAGAGGATTTTGAATGGATTTTAAGCATTTAGAACAATGCTGCAATCTGCACTATGCATGTAAGCGCCATCTCTCTGCTCCTCCTCTGTCAAATGGGGAGACCAAGACTTCCCTCCTTAGGGAAGGGCAGTGAAAATAGATGTATTCAAGGCTCTAATCTCTTCCAACTCCGAGTAACGAGTAATCATTACCTTACACAGACAGGTTTTCTTAGAAAAGGACAAGCAGGTTTGTTAGGCTCGATGGCCCCATCCAGCCCTTCTGAAATCAGAGCAGTTTGCTGAGATTTGGCACACACAGTGCTCCTGTGAAAGACCTGGCGAGAGCTTACCCACAGCCAAGCTTCAGCCCGTCTTACCCAACCAGGAGGCAAGAAGAGAGGCAAAGTGAGAGCTGCTCACAAGGTCTGAAGGGAGGGAAAACTGCAAGAGGTTTTTGCATGTCCCAGGTTGAGCAGGAGAGGGGACTGGAGTGGCTCAAGATTGTCATTGCGGTTCCCAAAAAAGTACAGGCTCCCAAAAAATACAGCTGACCCTTTGTCAGCTGCAGACTGAACACAGCTGGGACACCTCCGTGGTTTGTAAACCCAAAGTGTTGTTTTATTCAAGCTACAGTCATTCTTAAGGGAAGAAGACAAACTCTACTGGTATTAACCAAGCAGCAAGGTAGGTCCCTATGGCTGCAGGGCAGTTTAGCTGAGACAGCTCCCGAGGACATGGACCAGTCAGTGTGGTGAACACTGGTCCACACCAGGTAGGGCTGGCAGCCTTGGCTGTCTGGTTTGCATTCCTATTAGGTCCTGTTGCGACTGCTCTTTCATGCCACGACCTGAGTAAAAAGCAATTAGAAACCTCATAGCTACGATCACGGGAGTGGTTCCCTTCGCTGAACATCCAGACACTGATCTACTCTTGTGGTGTAGCATCCAAGATATTCACAGTTAAATACATCTGGACAACCCCAGAGCATGTGGCACAGACCTGTGCTTCCACAGCTTTTGTTGAGAGGTCAGAGACAGGGAAGCCAATAAAGAAACCCAGGAGCCCATACTAAACTGCGATTTTGGCCATTCCTTGTGGTACCAGGAGAAGAAAACCCCTCTTTCCCAGCAGTACCGGGGACTCTTTTCCTTTCCACAGATACGGGTTGCCATTTTTAGCCTTTCTCTAAAGTGCAGCCACAGCTTTTGGTGGCTTTACATCCCTCTGCTGAGAAGTAGGTGGAAGGCGCCCAGCTTTGTCCCATGTTCAAACCAGATACTGAAGGGCATCCGCTCCTTCATCTGGATGACGATATACAACAACTAATGGGGGACTGGAGGTGCTGGGCTAATATTTGGCAACGCTTAGAACCGTGCTTTGAGGAAAACTGTGTGTGTACGAATTATCTACCAATCACTGTTATTCCATTAAATCTCCAATCCCAGACATTTTATCTTTACAAAAACGTATACATGGTTAAAAAACACATTGCAAGTGACCCCATCCTGATTGTGACAGGCCCAGTTCAGGTGTTTAGCACTGAGGAAATTAATCTGGACTGAGAGAGTAGAATCGCTATTTCTGTATGAGGATGGGTGATAGCGATGTTAATCCAGATTATCGATGTCTCCACTAAATTAGTTTAATTTCAGTTGTAAAAATAAGCAAAATAGAAGGAGAACGCTTTTATTCTGTGTTACAGCAGGATTGTCTTCATAATGAACTAAACAAAACTTGTTCAGGAGTATTTAATCCAGAGTCACTCATAGTGTTCCCTATGGGAACTTGCTTTTGGGACTTTCCGACAGCAGCAAGGACACCTTCCCACCTCCACAAGCTCAAACAGCCACAACTCTGCATGAAGCAATTACTGTAACATCTACAGCAATGGGACCAAATCCCACGTGTCCCACTTGGCCCTTTTAATGAAGGAAATAGACCGATAAAATCAATCAATATTTCCGCTCTAGTTTTTTGGGCAGCGATTGGCTTTACTGTTTTTTTCCTGGTAAATGAGCAGTAACAAAGGATAACTTCAGGACCTGGCTGGTATTTGCAACAGCACTCATCTCTGAGGGGCAACAAGAAGGACTGCACTCTTTTCCCTATGACCTGAGTCACGAGGGAGCAGCAACCGAGGGATTTTGCTCAACTCTGTTAAGTAATCCCTGCCTCTGGTGCAATGCCTGGGGAGCATGCAGATATGCCATAATTTGCAGAAACTTCTTCCACCACCCACCTGCAAACTTTACGCCTTATTTGCTCGTGGCGGGTTAGGGAGCCAGAGTGCTCCTTGCGAGAAGGAAAAAGGCGCCTGTGTGCCAGGGGAATATTCCTGAGCTATGTGTGCCAAAATGTTTATTCTTTTAATTGGAAGGACTGAAGCTTCTGTCCCCTTTTACCTCGTTTCGCCTTTGCTGGAAGCCTCTAGCTGATGGGATCTGTCCCAAAACTCCAGCCCATCCATCAGCACCAGAGCTCATTATTTTCATACTGAGAGGAAAAAAAAAATCCCCCCCCCCCTCCCCCTTCCCCTTCTTTGCATGCAGGTAAAGAAAAAAGCAGGCAGAGCACCTGAAATCACTCCTCACCCAAACCTCCTGCTTCTCCTACGGCACTCACAGGGGCAGGGAGATACAGCAGCTCATCGTGCCTTAGAGGAAAGCCTTTTTTCTGGCCGTACCAAAGACCAATTACCCTACCACGTCACTGGGGCTGGAATAGGTGACAGCGAAACCCCAGTGAGACCCCAGCGAGACCCCGGCTCTCCTCCCCACACCCGGTTCCGACCTCCTGTCCCTTTTCCCGATGCATTAACCCCTCGAGGCGCCGCAAGGTCTCCCGCTCTCGAGGCTGCTCTCCGCTCCCTGCTCCTCCTGGCTCGGAACCGTACGTCCCCCCACCCTCCCTCCTCGCACAGAACAATAGCAAGGCATCAGCTTCAGCTGCTTCCCGAGGAAAGCCCAGATCACACATATTTAGACAGAAAGAGAGAGATAAGATTATATTTCTCTTGCTGTTTAGGACAAGAAATGAAGTGCTGCCTCTTTAATTGGCAAAAGCATGCAGTAAGAGCATACCTTTAATTTAGTGTTGGGATAGCTCACTTGCACCCTGGCTGTTGTCTTATTGGAGAGGGCAGCCTGCCTCAGATCCTCTAGCACTGAAATAATATCATCCAGCACGCATTTCTTATCCTGATTTCTCAACACACACAGATGGGAAAAAGTATAATTATAGCCTTTGTAGTTCACCTTCATTTCCAGCACGGCTCGGTGGATCTGCAGGATCACATCAGCCTGATGCAAAATATTGCCTCCGGGTTTGGAGAGGAGAATCACCCTGCCATACCTCCCCGGGGTGTGCAAGTCCGAATACAGCTGGCTTTTGGATTGATCGAGGGAGAAAAGGCTGCTGGCTAAGCTCCTCTCGATCTTGGCCAGGCTGTGGCTGGGGGCTACCAGGCTCTCCAGGTCAGTGTCAGGCTGGAAGCGGTTGAGCAGGCTGAAGCCGAAGATGATGGTCAGGACTGCGGGCACAGTGAGGAAAAACACCGGATGCCTGCTCACGAATAAGCCCAGCTTGTAGAAAAACGACTGGAGCCCTCTGTGTATCACCTGCCGCAGCATCCTCCACCAGATCCAGCCTGCAGATGCTCCTGGCCGTCTTAGAAAGCACATGTGACATGTGTAGCTCCTTACCCCTTCCTGTCAGTTCCCCTTTCTCTCTCCCTCTCTCTCTACTACTCCTTTAAAAGACTGCAGCAAGTTGCAGCAAGACAGCCAAATATTGATCAATGGGGTGTGTGTGTGCGCGCGTGTGTGTGTGTGTGTCGCGGGTGGAAGGGACCGGGCAGAGGAGGGAGGGAGGGAAGGGGGGGGTCCTTGCCTTTTTTTTTTTTTTTCCCCTCTTTTTTTTTTTTTTTCCCTCTCTCCTCCCTCCCCCCCAGCCAACTAGCATCTCCCCCCCTCCCCGCCCGGGTGCCCCCCTTTCACCGGCGAGGCTCAGGCGTCGCACCGGGAGCTCTGCCGGCTCTGCAGTGCCCGCTCCGCGCCCGCGGCCGCTCCGCGCAGCCCCGCGGTGCGCACCGCTTCTCCGGGGCGGTGCAGCCAGCGCCGGCAGCCGCCCCCCCGCTTTTCCTCCGGCTCCCCCCGCTACAAAGCACCGCTGCTCGCTTTTCTCCCTCCACACACGCACGCACACACGGGGAATTTGCCGGGGGTGGGAGGATGATGCTGCATTTTAACGTCCCCCGACCCCACCGTGTCCCTCCCTCGCCGGTCCCCCCCTTCTCCCTGCCCGGCCACCCCTGCTCCCCTCCGGCTGCCGGAGGAGGGAGAGCTTTGCCCGGAGACTTTGCGAAGCTCTTTCCCCACAGCAGCAGCAGCAGCAGCCGAGCTTCGCTCTCCGTCCCCCGGTCCCACGGCTGCTGCACCCCCCCGAGACGCACAGCCCCGCATCGCCACCTCTCCCCTTCATCCCTCGTTCGCAGCCCGAGGTCGCCCGGGTGGAGCCGCCCCACGCTGCCGTGAGGGGGACGGGGACTCCTGGAGAGCTGTGGGGTAAAGGGCACGAGGAGCCCATCTGCTCCCTTCTGCAGCACAACCGCATGGAACCTCTGCCCTGGCCAGCAGCCCTGTGAGCAGTGACCTAGCAGCTCCAGGACAGGGTTCCTGACCCCCCTCCAGCTGGAAGAGACGTTTCTCAAGCAAAGCCACCGGCAGTCCATTACATAAGAGCAGAGAAATTCTGCAGCTCCCAGGACCGAGGGAGAGCAGCAGAGAAATGCATGCGTTTGCAGGAGGAGGGCTGCCCACCAACTCTCCAGGCAGAAAGCTCTGCTTCTCCAGGAGCTTCGGCCAAGGCTGCCTGGGACAGCAGATCCAGCCCTGGCAGTCCTGGCAGCCCAGCAGGCAAGGCAGGAGAAAAGGCAGGATGGGTGCAGGAGCTTTACATTAAATCAGAAGTCTAAGTCGTAGGAATACAATTCAAAACAACTCTCTTCAATGTGGAATCTCAGCTTAGTGCACCCCCCCCATCCAATTCCTGCTATATTTTAGGTAGTTTTGTCAAGCCGGAAATGATTTATTTTGGGGATGGGACCAAGGATGCTGTGCAAAGCCTGAGAGAGCAAGGTTCTGCCATAATAAACCCCTACTGAAACAAGGACAGGAAGAGTGGAAACTGGGAAGCTAGAGCTTGTCATAGCATGCTCTGCCCAAGAAAAGCAGGCTGTGCTCAGCTTGAAGTAATGATCAGTGTTTTGGAGGAAAAGAGCTTATTTCAGCAATCCCTTCCATCCTGACACCTCCCACCTCCACCTCCCACACTTCTGTGCAAACGGACAGGACATCCACAGGAGCAGCCCATCTTTGAGGGCTGTAGGGCTTGGATTCAGTCAGAGCCAACAATTCAGTCACACTGGGAGCCTGAGGTCCTGCAGAAGTCTGCAATGATGACATTCTTCCATGTGATGCAATGGTGAGGCCGGGAGCAATGGTTTGGAAACCCTCCTTACTCGAGTTGGTGATTAGATTCACAACTGCCTTGGTAAAACTGGTTTAATTTTTAAAGACCGGAATGGTCTCCGCAGGCACATCCTGCCTTTCCAGTTCAGGCTGCTTTTATTTCGTGGCCCAGATACTGCTGATCTGGAGGTTCTTGCTGGCGTTCTTACAGAGAGCAGGAAGGAGAAGCCGAAGGAGGGGAAATCTGTACAAAAGACCCCATCAGCCTCCTGCTTCCTCAGCTTGAGGCGTTGCCCACGATGGAAATCTGCCCCAGGAAATGCTAAGCTCCATTGGTACAAATTACAGCTCTCTGTCTATTTTATGATGCACTTATGCCAATGGTTGAGTGCTCCCAGTGAATAAAGTCTGAATGTAAAGGCTTTATTGAGCCTTTGTACTTACACACATGAGCGAGACCTTGAGTGGGAACTTGGAACCTGATTCCTCATTGCTACACATGCAGGTTTACAAGAGGCTTTGACAGAGTATGTCATCGCATCACAGCATATCCTGAGCTGGAAGGGACCCCCAAAGATCATCAAATCGAACTCCTGGCCCCACACAGCACCCCCAGAGCCCAACCCACTTCAGAGCTCCAGCAGCTCGGGGCCGTGCCCACCGCAGATAGTACCTGTCCCTGTAAAACTATGGTGCCCAGATCTGCACCCAGTGCTTGAGGTGAGGCCTCACAGCACAGAGCAGAGTGGGATACCCCCTTTCTTTAACCAGCTAGCGATGCTGTAATGTTTCTGAAAAATATATCTGCAAATATCTAAGTACGGGTGCTACTGGTAGGGACATCCTCCTGATGAGGGCTTCAGCACAGGCTGTGCAATCTCTGCCCAGAGCCCTGGTATTCTTTGCTCGTGGTGTATGTGGTGTTGGCTCCTGGCTCAGCAGAGAGAAAGCTGCAATCACATCTGATTGCCACAGCCTTTCCTGGTACTCATTATTTCTCGGGATGTTGGCCAGATCTTCCTGTTAATCACAGGAGGAGTTCAGGAGCCCAACACAAGCAATCCAGATCACCCCGGGAGGAGAAGGGCCTTCTGGTGTCTAAATAAGATATCACAAAGACTGTTACTTCTCTGCAGCTCCTCGAGGTGCTGGACAGCTTCTTCCGGCCAGGACACTGCCCTCCAGGAACACCCCGACGTGGCACCACTGAGTTGCTGATCACACAAAGGGAGGGCAGAGGAAGATGTGTGGTGAGAGGAGAGACTGATTCCCTCCTGGGCAGGAAGGCGAAGTGCTATTGCCAAACACTGGTCTTGCCTGTCCCTTGGAGAGCAACAAAGTGTGATCTGGCATCTGTACCCCGCAGGTAATACGGATGATGAGGTGACCAGTGCATTGTGCTGGTCATCTTAAATGGCAAAATCCACAGAGGATCTAAAAAGTCAGTTTGAAGTATGTCTCAGAAAGAAGTAGGGCATCAACGCCTATTCTGAGAGCAGCATTAGGATACGCTGATATTTATACCTACCCAAGTGTCATCCTATGGATCCTCTGTAAATGAGGAATACCTGATATGTCAGGATGCTAGCTGGAGGAGCTGAATGCTGGCAGAGTCTGAAGCCCGGAGATACACAGAATCATAGAGCCATCAAGGTTGGAAAGGACCTCCAAGGTCATCCAGTCCAACCGTCCACCTACAACCAGTATTTCCCCACTAAACCGTGTCCCGTGGTACCACATCTACACGGTTCAGAAACACCTCCAGGGATGATGACCCCACCACCTCCCCGTGCAGCCTCTTCCAGTGCCTGACCACTCTTTGGGAGAAGAAATTTTTCCTAATACCCAACCTGAATACTCTCAGAAATATCTGAAACACATCTCAGCTTGGAAAAATGCAGTTATTGCTGGGGAAAATAATTGGAGATGCCTACTCGCAGAAAGGATGCAACTGCGGGAACAGATCATCCTGTACAAATAATAACAATAATAATAAAAAGATGTTACAGTACAGGGAAAGAGAGACACGAGTTGGGAAAAACATTATGTAGCAGAACGACAACACAGTACAAATTTACTTGCAAATTTACTCTATGGCATAGCTGCGCTGATAGATACAGAAGAAGGAAGAGTCAGATACCCAAGAGCCAGATGGCAGTACGTATGTTGATTCACAATCAAGGAAATACACAAACAGCCCTATTGACATAGTGATTTTAAGTTGTTGTGGTTTAATAGCAGGGTGGATACAGTAACAGTTAAAGGTACTAAAAGACATTAAATAGTGTCATTAATTACAATAACCACAAAGGCTATCTGTATAAGCACAGGTAAAAGAGGCTTGAGACAGATCGGTCGTTTGTGTCCATACACTTACATGATTTTCTACTTCAAAGTGGGAAAATAACCAGTGTGACTGTAAATACAGTTTTTGGAATGTGGATTTTAAGAAGGAACCCCTTGTTTGCCATTCTTGATTAAGTTCTGACCTTCCTAGCAGTGCAGGACTCGCACTACACGGAGCTGGGCAGGAAGGCAGAGGTGGGAACAGGGAGACAGAGTGCATGAGAGGGGGTGTAAGCACTGGGGTAACCCCCAGGGGAAAAATTAAACAATCAAACAAATGAAAACAAGAAAGCAAAAGAACAAGAAATCCCTGAGCTTACTGCGGCTGAGTTCACTTCTATGTCCTTTGGAAAATAGCTGAGAAACACCCGACAGCTTCTGAAATGGAGGGGACGAAACGTTGAGGTGTCTCTTCTTCTGGGGAGGTGATCAGGTCTGTAGGACCCAGAAACCTTCAGCTTTAGAGATGTTATACAGGAACAGCCAATATTAATGGCACAGCAGCAGGGCGCAGAAGGCTGTGGGGGCAGAAACAACAGTAGGTGCGTAATGAGTCTTTGAAATCCTTGTATGGGGGGAAGCACACTTCAGACTCTTTGTGCCTCGACATGTTTTCAAATATTCAGCTTTGTTGTAAAAGTTTTATTCCTCCAGCCAAGTATAATTTCCTTGGGCGGGCAGCTACGGGGCAGGGGGTGGAACTGCTAAAATAACAACAGCATCCTCATCTAGGTAAAGATGCCAGCCCAGGGATTTCAAGTGTTGACCCGCCTGGACGCCTACCTGTGCAACCTGGTCTAGGGAGCTGCTTTGGCAGGGGGGTTGGACTAGATGATCTCTG
>JANHGO010000037.1:8872505-8884853 GCA_024606505.1 Aquila spilogaster
GTTGGTCACCTTAATTTTGCACTTTCGAGATCGTAGCAAACGAACCATCACGAGTCCACCGAGTGGACCGTGACAACGTGTCTCTAAGATGTGTCACATAATCCTGCTTACACTTTAAGGCCCGATAAGGTTTAGCCTCAGTGTTGCTGCAAGTTATAAAGATATGAACCAGAAACACACTTGATTTGGCCAGTGTAAAGTGCAGTCCGGACTTGAAGTTTTAATTCTGAGGACACAGCTCAAGGACCAGACGCTGTTTGAAAGATCCTATCTCAGTGCTGTTTCATGATAGCCAGTCTACTCTAAGCTTTAATTTCTAGCAAAAAAAGGTCACCCCTGTTTCATTTGTTGAAGGACTATTTCCATTGCTTATACATTAGAAACTATGAGGACACAAGATAAGTCGGGTGTTCATGCAATGTGACTGTCACTCTTCTCCCACCCCAAAGGGGACATAAATCATCACTGCCTGTGTACTTTCCTCAAGTTGTAGAAATCTCTATCATTGCAACAGTGCCCTCTTCCTCTCTGCCTTGAAAATTCACATCTGTAGGATAGCAAGTTTCAGGAATCAGTGCTCACCTCTGTCATACCATTTACCCAAGAAACAGCTGCAAGATGCATCAGACTGCTTTCACTACAAGCAGGTTCCACTGCAAGGCATGCGATATCGTACCTCAACAAACCATGAATTGATGCTTCAGTCAATATTTTTCCTCTGATGTACTTTGCTGAATTTAATTATTGGGTTTGACTTCAAGATTCTGTCACCATCAGCATGCAAATGATTGCTTGAGCAACTTACTGCAGCAGAAATCTCATCATTTGATATCAATGGCTTTTAATTAAATTGCAATAAAAGATAAACAAAACTTTCCAAAAGCAAATTTATCTCTGTTTAAATATTTCTGGTTCTATCTCCTGTGAAGTCAAGTTGCCCAGCTGAAATGTCAGTGGCTATGAAACTCATTAGGTGCCTTGTTCACCTTTGCTGAGCTGATTCCAGTTACACATTGTCCCATGGTGAGGGACTATGAAGTAGAATTTCAGTAAACTAATTGCACAGGGCTCTGCTATAAGCTGACCTGATCGCCCTCTCTCTGCTGTGAATGGCTCCATCTTGCCAAAGGGAGAAAATTTGGTTCTCTTTTAGGAATGGCATGCCAAGTTCATGAAGTACTTTGCATATTAGGACCAACTTATCGAATATGATATGATACTCTGACAATATCACACTCCTTCTCCTTCCCAAGTATTTATGAGATTTCTTCCTAATCCTAAACCTTCTTCCCTCTGCAAACTTGTCCATTCTTTATGCTTTAGCTATTTACTTTCCTCTTGAGACAGCACTGCTCCCTTTAAGAAAAATATTCCTTGCAGTATGCATATGCAAAGGCAAGAACAAAGGGGACATTGGTCTTTTTCAAATATATGGAAAGCAGATATAAAAGAAGAATTAATGTGTTTTGCCTGTCCTTGGTAACTAGGATAACATGTAATAAACTTCAGCAAGCAGGTTGTTGGATATTGCACCAAAACCTTCTAACACAGAGAAAAGGTAAAGTGCACTAGCACGGGCTGCCCAGAGAAGTGGTCCCATCTCCAACACTGGAAGGTTTTATGAGTCTGCTATGAGTTTCCTAGTAGTCCCTGGCTTGAAGTTCCTCCTAATGGAGGAGTATGCGTGCAAAACTCATCAGCTGTGGAGCAGATCGTATTTCTCCAATCTCACCTTCCTGAGGGATGAAAAAAATTAAAACCTGGATGTTACTTTTTTTCCTAAAACTAGCAGAGAAAGAAAAAAAACATTTGTAATATATATATGTTTTTATGTTCATTTTCAGTGGTCGGCAGAATCTGGGACACACTTTTGCAAATATTGGATATTCTCTATCTATCTGCATTTACATAAGAAAATACACAGAATAACCCAGAATAACCTCATTTAGGTTCTTTATTTTTTCATTTCTCTTTTGCTGAAAAAGTGTGAATGACAAATTTCTTATTTTCTAAAGATGTAATTAACTTCCCCTCCCCCCGCATAGTAAGTGCCAAAGAGCTTTCACAAGGATCCAGGAATTTAATTAAAGTACAGAAACCAAAGTTTTTAAAAATCATTTTTATTAGTTAAATAAAATTGTCTTAAATGTCCTAGATGCATAAGCAGGGTTGGAGAGCTTTTAACAACATGTTTTGCATCTAGGATGAAGTTAAACTATAATCTGTATGAATAAATTGAACAGATTGCTTCAGAACTCCACAAGATTTTACCATAGCATTACAGTAGCAGATCTCATCCTTCCAGATGGGAATAAAGAATTTTCCCCCTTCTTTGATTCCCAGTTGATTTCTTTACTTTGAACATGCTAGAACCTAAACTAGTTGACTCTATCAGTGGTATAAACAGAAAATACTCTGCACTGAGAGCTTAGTGACATTGGCATTAATTTAGCTCTTCAGCAAATTCCACTTCCTGCTACTTGTTCAGTGCTTTTCACAGGTTAAATGATTTCACATTTTCATAACTTTGGTAAGAACCCTGAACTGCTTGAAGTTGTTTTAATTTAAATGATTTATATAAATGGCAGTAACTATATATCTCAGTTCTAGGTTATTCTAAGTAGATTAACAGAAGTGTCAGAATTTAAAATTAAATATTAAGGACACCTATTATTGAAATAAAAAAACATAATTGAAAATCCCATCGTTTCATCTGATAAAATTGGTTTTTAGCATTTTATTATCTATCTATTTTTACTGTGATTTCAGTTTACACAGTGTATTTTGTATTGCAATATTGAAATAATATGCAATAAGAAGTCATGAAATTAATTTATGGGATGGGTTACAACTCACCTAACGTTAGCTGCTTAAAAATTATGTGCCTAGTCTCATCTAGTTAGGTAGGTCCCTTAATAATCATCAAAAAGACATCTTCACCAGGAGATTCATCTTAGATTTATCTTAGAACTTTTTGTTAGATGGGGATGAAATAGCGTTTGGACGCGACTGTCTGCCTCCAGGGACTATTGATGGCTCCTTGATGGTTCGTTCAGACCAGATACGTAACCTTCAGACGGCTGAAGTCGGGTAAGATGAACGGACTCTTACAGATTATGAGGGTCACTTGCGTTGTCAGCTACCATCATTCATCCAGGTGGTCTACCAAAGACATCATTCCTTGCAATGGGGCTGAAAAGCCTGGCCAGGAAGGGCATGGAAAATTCCCTCTGGGCGGAAATTTTGGCGTGTTTCGGTAAGTCTGTCCTCCTTCTGTATTGATGTTAATTAACATGGCTCTGCGAACGAACGCAATTACAGTTCACAGCAATCACAAAGGACTGCTCCTATCTACCATGAGATCATCCTGAAAGAGCCTCCCCATGACAGGCTGGCACTTCCCCTTGGTGCCCAGATCAATCTTCCCCCTGGAAGTGCATTTTTCACACGCCGACCATTGGATGTTCAGGCATTCCGAGGCAGTACATGAGTTAATGTCCACGTTGCTGTCCAGGGAATATTAGGGCTCATCTCCAGGTGAGCACTCCTCTGTGGAAGGTTTTTATCGTGGGCGTTTTTCTTTCAGTCATAAAGAAAGAAGGAGAGTAAAAAAATGTTAATGTAATACCATTCCCCCAAGAGAAGGTGGAGCAGCCTCAGAAGAACCAGCAAAGGAGGAGAAAGGGACCAGCGGGATGTCTGAAGGTTAACACCTGCCCTTGGCATTCTCTGCATAGGAAAGCTGCCAAGAGTTTCCTTTGTCACACTGCTTTTTCTGGAGGCCTTTTGACTTCACTTAGTTGGTGAATGGAAAGCTGCAGACGAAATAAATAATGTTTTTGAGACCAAATGTCACCACAGCATTCTTCTTGCATGATGGTCTTTACTTCTCAGTGTATTTTCCTTTGGAAACACCCTTTTCACCCCATTTCAGATACTCTTGCTTGCTTCCCTTTAGATCCATTCTCCAGACCCATGCCAGCATGGCCTGTTCATGATATCTTAAACACTACAGCAGCTCTGAACTTTATTTGTTATATGCAGCAGCAAATAAAAGCACAACCAGCTCCTTTTCCACTTCCCTTTTTTGTTCAGCCACATACAAGATTTTTTTTCACTTCCAGACTGTGCCATCTTTTGGGGCAGAGATTATTTTTACCAGTCCGTTCCATAAAACACATACTTATTGTTAAATAGTAATAATAATAACAATGACAACAACAAAAGATGAGTGAATGATGCAAAATGTTCATGTGAGGAAACATATGTCAAGGTAAGAGATTACATTGGATTTACCCAACCCACATCTATTAGCAATGTGGACATAAATGAAGATTTATGTTCTTCATAAACATAACGGGGGAGACCCATTCTCCCCTTCTAGAAACTTGTGGCCGTTGTACCTACACAAATATATACCTGTTTGACTGCCCACAACCCTCATCTACCCCCTCTAAAGACCCACTTAATGCTTATCTCTGCCAAGCTGATACAGACGCCAGTAGTGTAATGCAAGGACAAATGTTTTCTCCTTATTTCCTCCACATGTGCCCCCCTTCACCGAAGTGAAGTTGGTTTAACAGCAACAGGTACTTTATGGTTGGC
This sequence comes from Aquila spilogaster, assembly GCA_024606505.1. NCBI lineage: Eukaryota > Metazoa > Chordata > Aves > Accipitriformes > Accipitridae > Aquila > Aquila spilogaster. The sequence continues at coordinate 8,877,111 of JANHGO010000037.1, forward strand.
AGGTAAACACCTCCTGGAAGAGACGGAGGGACTTGTGTTCATCTGAAGCTCACGTGTCAGTGCTTCAGAGCAATGCAGCTCCTCAATAAAGACATACGTTGACATGAACTAATGTCTTGCTGGAGCCGTCAGGCTGAACGGGCTTGTGATTGGCCTGTGGGATACCTCATTCCTTACTGTTCTTTATTCATTTAGTATAATGGAAATAAAGAAATCGAAACAGGAGGGTCTGACAGGATAATAGGCTTGTGATGCTCTGAAAATAAACATCTACCTCTGTCTTGACATTTATTATCTATAAACTGCTTGGCTTCTTTTTGGCAGTTTTATTGTGTCAGGAGACCATTATCCTGTCACAGCACTGCATTGCACTGACATTATCTCTTAAGCAAATTTGGTATTGAATTTACAGTTCTGTGGGTATTTCCAGCCTCATGCTGCTGAAGGCTCAAAGCAAGGTAGAGCAGGTCTTTGAACACACAAGTGATGGGAATGCACCAAGGTTCATGGGATGGACCAGCTCACGTACCTGGTAAAGAAGAATGGCTGCTGGTGGGAAAAGTCCTGGGAATTGGATCGACAGGAGGCCTATTTCCTTCCTTGCACCGGAGCAGGGCTTGCTACATGCACGAACAGCGTGGGACAAACTGTGACCGCAGAATCACAGCCTCTCAGTGGATGCTAATAGTCCTTTTGCTGTGCCTGGAAACAAAGTAAGAGAATAACCTGGTAATACCATGCATCTTATGGGGCACTATCACCCTAAGCATGTGCCCAGTAATGAATTTTTAAAGTAGAATGCAAACAAAACCCGGCATTAATTTGCATCAATTTACTTCTGTATGAAGATAAAAGATTCTAAGACTGGCCAGATACGGTTACTGACAAAACCCATCCAATACAACATGAAAATGATGTTCATTCTCTATAGTGTTTTGTAGCGTTTCAAACGCCAAACAAAAAAAAAAAATTGAAGGCACTTATTAAATTGTGGATTCAGTGAAAAGCCACTGTTTATAGCCTGCTAACACCTCAAGAAATATGTGCTTCCTGGAAGAAACTACAGAGACAGTTTCTTAATATCTCAAAGATGTATTGTGTTAGGGGAATTGATAACTCCTCTATCCAGAGACCCATAAGAACCATCCCTCTTGTTAGCCTAACTAATGATTTCTCATGTTGTAATAAAAAGAAATCCATGAAAAGCAGTGACCGTAGCCCTTTGCAGCCAATTAATAAAATCCACAGACTTAGTTCCCAGGATAGATGGCTGATGAAAATCTTCTAACACTGAGAGTCTGTAGCAGCATTTTGACCATCTAGTTCAATTTCATTTATAAAATGCACCATAGCTCCTATACAGCATCTCCTACCTCCTTCGTAATCTGACAGCTAGCTTTGCAAGTCTGTTCCCTCTCCAGTTTGACCAGTTTTATTTATGCTTTACCTGCAGCCTAAGTTTCCTGCTTCTGTTACCCTTCATAATCCAAGCATAGAGGCTTCCTGCGAGCCTTCACCCAGAGAACACGAGCCCTACCTTTGGGATTTTGATGTTTCTTAAAAGCAGAGGCAATATTTTTAGTTTTATTAAGACGGCTTCACTTCTTACTGAGGGACTGAATTTCTAGTGTATGATGTGCAGCCACGGTAAGGAAGCTATAGGTATTAATCTGGCAGCTTTACAGTCTCTTCTCTTTAGAGTTTCATGCTATTTCCTACTTGCAAAGACGGCGATCTTGTCACGCTTGCCTCCATCCTTTCTAGTTTCCAGTACCCCAGGTTTTGTTTGACCACCTCCAAATTGCTTATCTGTAGCTCCAGAAGGGGAAGGTTCATCACTAAGGGCTTTGTGGTACTGCCTAGCTTTGACAAATATGCACAGTTCTCGATGGATTTCAGATAACACGTATAGCCACCATACCAGACATAAAAATCTGTCCTGTTTTTCAATGACAAAGTAAGTATTATCTAATTTCCATTTTTTTCCGTATCTCCAATTCTAAGTGCATAACCTTTCTACACTACAACCCTGTCATTTCCTAAATTTGGGATTGGAGGAGCTCGTGAATGTTAGACTCATAGAATTGCTTTTTTAAAAATAACCATTACGTATAAAAACATTCCTTTTTTCAAGCTGTACTGTCCTATTTTTAATAGCTTTCCTATTTTTAAGACAGTATTCCTTCTATTTTCAGCCATCTTCCCTTCTGAAGCACACTAAGGAGTCATTCTTAGGTAGGAGTCAGATGTCAAAAAAAAAAGTCCTACGTCAAGGGAGGAAAATGCTCCAAAACATATTTCCATGGAGAAGGTATAATGCTGCATGACCACGGTGCTCAAGGCTGATATACACATTCACATATATTACATCCACAGAAATCTCAAGCATCTTAGTGATCTCAAAGTTTCAATGCCAGTGGTTTTCTGACAATTTTTTTTTTCCCATCCAGAAATTTTACCCCAGGCAATTATCCCAGCACCATCCTCTATCTGCCACAAAGCTACTGGAGTCAAGTAGCACATCCGTAATGATTAGGAATCAATTTGATTGACATGTTAGCCTGCCACAAACATTTGCAAAAGCCCTCCTGTTACAAGATGCTTTTATTTTGCACAACAATTCGGAGGTCTAATCTCAATTGTTTTTTTCTGGGCTTTCTCTGTGGTCAGTGGAGAGGCAAATGGCCCATGGGGGGAGCACAGTCCATCTTGTGGCAAACTCAGTGGGATAAATTGCCCTCCAGAGATACCGTTTTCCTCCCTGTGACTGGAAACAGCATCATGGCATTGAGTGTAGCATGAGTCAGGTCGCTTTGCAGGTTGCTTGACAGTATTGACTAGGTTCCCACTGAGCATAATGGCAATTTAAACACTTTTATGAATCCACCTAGATGTGGATGCCAACACGTAGATGTCTGAAGCTGGAGTTGAATCCCAGCCTCTATGACAAGCTCAGAGGAGATTCCTGATTTTTAAAGAGATTGGGTGAGGCTAATCCTGCTCTGTACAACAAACCCTACCTGACTCGATATTTGGTCTTTTTCAGGCTAAGACTTTTTTCTTCAGTGGGCTGCTGAACATTATGCAGTTCCTCATCATTTAATTGATTGTTCTTTGTCCAGATTAACAAATCATCTGCAATTACTTCCATCAGCCAAACTCCTCCAAGATCAGAGATTTTACAACAAATACCTTTGCCTCATTGAAACAAGTTGGTGTTCTGCCAGGGATTTCAATGGAGTCAGGATGTAACTTCTAAAATTTTTGGTGTTTTTGAATATGCTGAGGCAATCTGATTTTTATTTTTTTTTTCTTGGTAAACTTCTATCTTCAAAAGAGGATTCTGAAAACTTCACTCTTGCTTTCTTAACTTGGACCTGCCAAAAAAACTTTGGCTGCCATCCAACACTGAAACACATTCCCTTTTCTTCCTCCCTAACTTTCCAGTGACATTAAAGATTATGTGCATTAAAAAAAAAAGCCTAATACATAATGCAAAACACAGCTGGTGGAGGAGGGTGTGGAAGAAATCAATTTAGCTTTAGGCCACTAATCTCTGCTTTATTCTAAATTTTTTGGCATGACAGCCACATTAACACCAAGTCTCACAGATCAATACATGTCAAAAAACATCAGATGCAAAATTATGTGGGTATTTTAGCCAAAAAAGTAAGCCATGATATGTTTTCATACCTTGGTGGTGAGCGTAACTGTAACAAATCACATGAGTTTGTCTTGCAATGGCAAGTGAAGAGCAGGAAGATGTAAGACAGAAAGAAAACTGAGGGAAGGGAACATCACTGCTTGAAACAACTGTTGGAGAAAGGGACAAAGAGTGTAAAATGCATTTTTTCTTTACATCTTCTAAAAAATTAGCTTAATATGCTACTATTAAAGGGAATTAAAGCAAGAGGTAAATAGGTGTGGGTTTTGGTTTTTTTTAATAACGAAGCAGCTATATATTTTTATATTCTTGGAGGCCACAGCTACTTTTCCTGGATTCAGTGTGTTTGAATGGTAGGAAGAAAGAACAAGTTAACCTGAAAGCCATCCAGAAATTAAAAAGAAGATAGATTTCTGCAGCTAATATCAAAGTTGGTCAACTTTTTTGACTGGGAACAATTTTTACTTTGGAATATGTGGCTTTGTTAAAATAACATACAATCAAATTGAATCAGTGTTAATACAGACTGTCACAGGAATCCATTTCAGTGAAGAAACTAATCCTTCATTGAAAATTGCATTCTCCTGAAGAACTTACATGGCTTCAAAACTGCTGAGGAAAATATGAGTTTCCTCTACAGGAGGAAATTTTATCCAGATAGTCATGTCTGTCTTCCTAAGAAGGAAGGAACCTATAGGGCCCATAAACTCTGCAGCAGCAGCTGCAGAAATTAATAGCTCTAATGGCAAAGATGGCTGAGCATATAAAGTCTGCACATCTCTCAGATTAAAGCTGATAGGAGTTTCTCAAGTGCAATTGTTTATAGTTTCAATCTCATTGAAAGGCCTCCCTGAAACACCAAGGAAAACATAGTTTACACGTATTTAATCTTCATGATTAGGATGCTACCAGAAAACTGCATGCCAAGGTTTGATTTTAATGGTCAGAATTAAGACCATTACTAGTTCACAGAATAAAGTAGGCTCATGGGAGTTATACCTTCATCAGGGATATAGGCTGCATCCAGGGACCATGGACACAGGTCGTTGCAGGAGCAAGAAGCGAGAAATGCTGGGGAACTGGAGATCTGTTGCAGGTATTCACTGAGCCTGGAGCAAGACCTTTAGCCAAGTGAGAACATTTTCCCTTTTCTCTGATGGAGGACACAGTCTTTGCAAGCATTTGTACATAGCATTTGTGGAATCTGCAACTGAATAGCAAATGTGAGGTTCTATCCTGAGGGAAATACTGAGATTTACACATTTGGAAACTATTTTCCCAAATGCTTTCATCCTGATTTTAAACAAATTATCATGTAACTCATAATTTTTCAATTTGGAATTGTCACTTAATTGAGAAATGTTAAACCTAAATTACTTTTTTTTTTTTTTTGGTAATTAAACTTTCCTGAACTATAAATTTCATTTCTGTTTCCATGGCAAGGAACCATGTGCCACTACACTTCTGTCTTAGCTCAGTTTTTTTTAAATTTTATTTTAATGTTATTAACAACACCTTATGCTGGCAGGGATGAGGGAAAGCTTGAACCCTGTGTGAGTATATTATACAGTCAAATTTCATCCAGCAGAGACTCAGTTCCCATATATAGCCACCTTAATGTGTTGTCATGATAAAATATTAAGGAATAATGGTAATATATGTATGCTAATGAATTCAAATAAAGTTCATATTAAATCTTGTTTTAATGAGGGATAAGCAAGGACAGACTTTCTGAGCATCTTGAGTCCATCTAATGTGCGGATCCTGATGGGCTATACCTGCATAAGCAACTTCAACAGCAAAGGTTTTGTGCTTCCAATAGGGCCAAGTATCCAGTCTGTTGTTGCACTGTGCGAATGGCACAAGGTTGTCCTTCCAGGGCCTTTTAAAGGATGAGACTTGAATGACTGAGGTTGAAACATTTGCTCTTTCTCTGTTGCTAAGGGTCAATACTGCCGAAGGACAATGTGCTGCAGCATCTTCTGCGGGCAGACCTGAGCTCATTCAGTGTCCACGCTTCAAGCTGACAAGAAGCTGCAGAGTCACGATCGGTGAGAAACTAGATCTGATGCTATATGGAGAAAAAAGATACCATAATTCAAAGTCAATGTCATGCTGCCATTATTAATAGCTTCTAGCCATTACAGATTGTGGGTTGAATGAACCCATACCAATCTGCAAAAGGCCATGAAATCAGCTACAAAACAAGCAGATTACAAGCAGATTAATCAGGTGTATCTCCAATCCAATGTATTGAAAGTAAAGCTTGTAGTAACTTCAGTGATATTTGGATTAATCCCTACGAGTGTATTACTTTTCTAACGATGGTTGCTGAGAATATTTCAGATGAGCAACTTAGAACGTAATATTTGGAATATCATGGACTATTTAAGGTAGATGAGCCCTGACATATTAAGATGTGAGTTCTACTTTGATACAAAGGGTCTCCATAAGCTTGACAAATCCAGACATCATCCTTTAATTGTGCTCTGACTGCTTTTCCCTGAAGCACAGATCTCTTTTGAGCTGGTGATTTGAACACAGTGTCCTGTCCTTCAGAAATGTGCCTGAAAACCAAACTTTGCAGTCAGAACTTAATCCAAAGGCAAATAAAGTCATTAGGAAAGTTTGGATTGTACCCTTTAGACTAAGCAAAGGAGTCAACTAATAATGTTGCTCTAACTTTTTGAGTTTTCTTTTATTCATCTCCTTTAGACAAACATTGGAGTGATCAAGCTTTGTGGTAGAAATTTTACTTGGAAAAAAATGAGCTTGAGGGAAACAGAAAATATTTGCAAAACCAAAATCACAAACCTATAAACATGCAAATTCATTTAAGAAATTCTTCTAAGAGACCATGCGGAGGATCCATCCCACCTAACTGTATCCACCAAAGGAGTATAAAAATTCCACTCTGTATAACACTGGCATAACTCCTGTCCAGGACAAAAAAAAAGTATAAGGTCACATTCAATTTTGCAACGCTAAAGTTATACCAAAAAGCCATTTACTTATTGACAGTGACCAGTATAATGTATAATTGAAAAAAATGTATCACAAATAATAATAATAATAATAATAATAATAATAATAATAATAATAATAATAATAATAATAATAATAATAAATGTTGCCCTACCATTGATTTGTTTGATCAAGCACTACAAATGGGGGGAAATCAACTAATAAACAATGTAACAATGCAGACATTTTTCTGTGAAATTAAGAAACAGGTATTGAGATCAAGCCTGTATTTGAGAAATAACCAACCTGTGAAGAAAACGCAAACTTTGTGACTATCAAAATTCGAAGCAAAGCCACAATGAGGTGTAAGACTTGAGTGTTATGATCCAGAAAAACAAAGGGTATTTGCTGAAGCTCCCAGGAGAAATGACTTCACCAAACTTGCTCTGTTTGAGACCCCTCACAGTAAGGAGACAGAACGGACCTCCTTCTACCAAGAGCCCTCCGAAACTCTGCTAAGTGGTCTCATCTATGTTTCCCCCCACTAGGCACCTTGAAATCTCCCTCCTGGCCTCTTCACTCACTCCAGGTCTTTGGAACCTCGTGGAGTCTCCTAAAGTCCTCCTAGTCCTTAACCTCAGACCTCACAAACCCTCACTGGCTACTTCCAGCCCACCCTGCTGTCCCCGGGACCACCTCACCACTGTCAAGAAACCCAGAGCCAGCCAGGCATTTGCTTGATTCATTCTCCAAAAAGCCTTGCAACCGCCTCATCCATCCACTCTTTTTTGTGTCCTGAAACTGGCTTCATTTGGCCATGACGCCAGAAATGGGAATTGTCTTTGCTCTGTCAAGAGTGAGGACTGGAGGGTGCTGCAGGGCCGAGGACTGGATGGCAGAATAAGAGAGAGAGACAAGAGAAGGACAGAGAGAAGGGCTGGGAAGAAGATTGTTGCAGTGACATTAACGAAGTAAAGACAATTCAGGAATAATACAGGGAATATACAAAAAACATGAACCTGTTTACTGGGAATTAATTATAGAAAAATGCAAAGCAATAACTGTGTGAATGAATTCTTCAGTAAAATTAATTACACAATGAAGCAGTTGTTAGA
>JANHGO010000037.1:8884953-8907316 GCA_024606505.1 Aquila spilogaster
TATAGAAAAATGCAAAGCAATAACTGTGTGAATGAATTCTTCAGTAAAATTAATTACACAATGAAGCAGTTGTTAGAGCAAGAAAATCTCCAGCTATCAACAAATATGAAGAGCCTACGCAAAGAATGGGAGCTTGCAAAAAAGTATTTTCGGTTCAGGTACTGCCCTGTGACTATATCTAAGCTATATTTTCAGTGTAGATGGACTTGGCATGAAACTTTTAGGTTTTTTTTCCTTTTCCTTTTCTTCAGATCATGTCATAAGACCAGGAGATGTGGGAACATAATATTTTGGGGTGGGGGTATGGGATACTTCAGTTTGAAAACAAACACTTAGTTTCAAATAAATGTCAGTATTTGTAGTCAAAACCTGTCCTCCAAATAGTATGCAAACTTTCAAACACCTCTGGACCCTTTGGCAAGGAGTCTACCATTTGAAAAATATCATGCAGATGGTGCAAATGTATGATGCTGAGAGAAGGCAACGAATTATTGGTAATGGGCAAAAGAATAGGAAAACAATGAACAGCAAATCTATGGCTGCATAGGATGGGTGACAGCCACAGCCCAGAAACAGGCGTTATGAAAGATGCAGCCTGAAAGTCTCTTCTGGTCACTGAAATACTTTGCCACACCACTCTTCATAAGGAGAAGAGGGGGAAAGCCCTATTCGCTGCTAGTGTGGTCCAACACCCTTGCACCGAACGCCTCTCGCAGTGCTCAGATTCAGCTGTTTCAGTGCACCAAGGCTGCCTCTAGATCTTGTTTATCCCTCCCATCCAGAAACCTCTCCTGCTGAACAATCTACCCACCACATGGAAGTACCTACTGCCTCGAAGGGATGTGAACTTAATTCTGTTCTGCAGCATCTATGCAATCCCTAATGATATCAATGGAGTAGAAATAGGGGTAATTGGAAACAGAATGTAGCCAATTATCTTTGCGATTTCAATTCACAATGTGAATAATGGAAAAAACCACCTCTGAGTTTGTCTTCACTGCAGGGTAGTTCTTCAGATTTTATTTGAGATTTATTTTACTGACTTAAGGGAAGAAAAAATACCTAGTGGAAGAATGCATCTTTTACATGGACACCGGCCGAGAAACTGTAACTGCTTCCCTGAAAAAAGATCACTAGCCAGTGAAGAAAATCATCAATATTTAATCTCCTGACTTCCACCTGATACATAGCTCTAACTGGGAAGTTACATTCAAGCTTTTGAATGTGACCTTGTATGTTGATTAGGTTACTCCCCCAGCAGTTGAATCTCAATCATTTATCCCAGCCATTTACAGAGAACACGGCATAATGTGGAACATCCAGGTGTTTAAGGGAATGCAGCTGCCTGAGGGGTCACTGGGAAAAATATAGACATTGCAATACTGCTCCATGTGCAAGAAGTAGCCAAAGAATCTCAAAGAGGATATTTTCTGTGTTATCTAGAGGGAAAATCATAATCAAAATGCGGTCCCTGTGGAAGAGAACTGCTGCACGCAGCCATGCATGCCATATATCCTGTGCAAATTATACCCGAACACAAAACAGCTGCCCCTCCAGGAAGAGAGCATACACCAAGGATGTAGATAAGTCAACAGAAAAGCTGGTGAAGACACTCTTTGCATCTAACTAGATACATAGCAAGACCTGATTTAGTACTTATCTATGCAAGAAAGAATATAAGCTATGATTTTATATATATGCTCATAGCTTATACTCTTTCTTGCATAGATAACATCTTATATATAATATAGCTATATTATAGCTACAATTTTATATTATACTACATTACATTATATTATTATATTATACATATTTTTATATAATGTTATGTATATAAAATATAGCTATATTAAGGCTATAATTATATATATAAACTAGGCGCTGTGGCACAGCTGGGCCTGCCACCTTGATTGCTGATGTTTACATGTATTTCCTTTGCCTCATGGAGGAGGAGCTTTCGTAGGTTTTATATGCAGCACAGTGACCATGATAAGCGTTGGGGAGTGTTACTCCTGATTTAAACTCAGGGGTGTGATAAACTGTGTAATCAAACATTGGCTCTGCATGTTGAATGTGGTCTCTCAGCTGAAATAACTCAGAACAGATCACTTTGCATGCAAGGAAAATTACAGGGAGCCTGTTGATGGGTCAGTGCTTTTTAGCATCTCCTCTTCTCTCTGAGAATTGTGACAAACCTAGATCCTGCCCCAAACCTATCTCTTGTGTGAACCGAGGCTGCAAACCTAATTGCTCAAAAACTAATAGTTGTGACAATTTTGTTCATCGATAAGAAGCGATGCTGTGAAGTCTATTGATACAGGGAACCATCTGCTAAAACCTTTTGAAGTCCAAGCAGTTCTAGAGAAGAGACTGCGGTTGTGTTCGATGGGACAAGCTCTGAATGGGTGCAAACATCCTCCCAGAGGCCAGGTGAGAACAGCCCGGCATCCGATGTGTCACTGCCTTACAGCCAGGATGGCTCCAGTTTGGGCAGGCATAAGAAATTGCTCTCATGCATCACAACAAGCTGCTCAGATAAGACTGTTTTAAAACACCGCTCCTGTTTTATTAACTACTTGAGCTAATATTAAAAGTAGCTTGGGGTAGGGTAGAACTTGGGCAAAGCTCCAACACAATATCCACTCAATTTTTCTTGAGAATCTATGACTATCGTCCCAGTGTTTGGCAACTCTGAATTTAATCAGCAAAAAGTCTTGAAAAATTATTATGTACATTCCCCCCACCCCCGTGATTCTCGCTTCAAATCAATGCCACTCAGTAAGCCAATTTAAGCCTGAGCAATAAGGCTGAATGCAGATGTAGTGGTGTTGTACAGGGTGTTGGGAATGGGAAAGGTAACTCAACGGAGGAGCTTCTTCCCATCCTAAGACCAGGATCCTACACCACACCAGGCTGTGCAGTTTGGAAATATGCCAAAGGAAATCTTATGACTATGAATCTATCCTTATCTATCACTTCCTAACTCAAGCTACGCGCTTTAAAGCGGAGCTGCAGGCTGTTGTTTAGGTCTACTTCAATTACTGCTAAGGCTTTCTATGTGGAGGGTATGGTTTGTCCAGTCTGACATTGACCATCACACGATGGATGTCTGGTCTGAAACACTCATGGTCAGCAGAGAGAGATGGGCATCTCCTGAAGTGAGTTCATCCCATCCAAAGGCAGGTGTCAAAACAGGTTTGATAAATCCATTCCCAGAGGTAAGCTGACTGCAGCAGAAATTGAGACAACCACCTTAGACTATCTGGCTAACTGCTGGACAGCAGAAGTTTAGTAAAATGAATTGTGTTCTGAAAGCATATACTCTGGGATCTGGGTGAGGTGCCACCTCTCTTATTCTAGTTACAAAGCACTAAACGAGGAAACTGAAAAGGAACAAACCAAAAACCATGCATAGTTGGCTATACTTACTACGAACTTTTTCCTCTGAAGTGAGTTTTACTGTCTTCCTGGAGGTTGGGTTTGGTTCAGGTATCAATTGCTGACGTCTCTTGCTGGGTTCCCCCCTGGTAGGTTGGTATCACACTCATCCTCAAATTCTGCACATGTAGATTCAGAAATAAGCTCCTTAAGGTTGATTTTTCACCTTTTCAGTCTGTCAGGAATGACTTGTGAAGTGATGTGAGGATTTCTTTTCAAGCTCAGTCCCAGTTCATGAACATCTGCGAGTACATGGGAAATTCAACAATATGAAGTGTATACAGGCATATTATGTTGGGCTTCTGCACATGCAGGCATGTTTCTAAAAACACAGCCTCCAGGCTATTCAGACTGGCCTGTACTAATCCTTAGGAGCTATTTCTGCAGCTCATCTGATAGGGTCATGTTCTTTCAGTGCTGATGACCCCCACTTCAATCCTTTTTCTGTGTCAGCAGTCAGATTTTATTAGATAAAAATCATGAGCTCCATTTCCTTGTTATTTCCTTTTTATGGGCAGGGCCAGCAATAGTTTCCCCAAATTTTATGTGTCTAACTGTTATGTGGTTACTTTAGGCTGGTCAACTAGATGCAAAAATCTTCAAGGTATGTCCAGAGAACATTTCATTCCCTGTGTCTTAAGAGGAACTGGTTCACTTTCAGGGAATACCCCTCTCTCCACTGTCTGCCTGTCAGTCGGTGTATGGTAACATAGTCTAGACATCTCGAATGGTATTCCAGTCTAGATTCACACTTAATTGCAGGTGTCTACAGGCATGTTTATGTACGACCCAGCAACTCAACACAACTGCTCACACATCAGGCTTTAATAACTTTAATAACAGAGCATCTGAAACACCCACCTGGCTCTGGCAGATGTGACAGGAACCCCATGGGAGACCTTCCTGCACCTCCTTCCAGGAGGGATCCAAAGGGACAGGGGCCTCACTCAGTTTTCCCCACCTGAGTGGTTCTGGTGCAGGATCACAATGGTACAACCCTGAAGAGCAGTGAGGCTGCAGATGTTTTCTACCAATACAACTCTATTTTACCCACAAATGAATTATAGCTAATACAGCTGGCCACTAGATTGCAACTGAAGCTAAAATCACAAAAGATGACATTTGCTAGAGCAACCTGTGCAGATTCTCATTGCTAGTAAGTTATGTCCTTTAAACTACGCACTCGCAATTCAGCAAGTAATGATAAATACTACACTGACAGCCACCAGTATTTTACTTATTCATTTATGTAAAATTCATGTAAACATGTCCAAGTAGCACGGCATTCTGTTCCAACCATTATTAGAAGGCATTAGTTTCATTTTGTAGAGTAACCAAGCTGGAATAAAGTAAATGATCAGTTCAGTAAAGATGAGAGGTAAACACTGATCCCATTTAAAATGTGTGCCTTGGAGTCTTATAGAGAAGGATGACTGCAAATGTTTTCAGATTTACCTTTATTTGAAGGTCATTATCTTCAATAAAGATGGGGATGGCTTTCACAAGTTTACTCTGATATTTGGCTAGAATTGAGCTAGCTGTTTCAAAGCATTTTTTTAAAAGCTGTTCACTTTTAGAAATGTTTTGAGTAACTCGGTTTAAATATAGTAGCTATCTTTTTTTTTTTAAAAAAAAATCTTACTGTAGTGCCTACAGCTACTGTACAAATATAAAAGTGATTCCTTTTTCAAAACTCCTTAAGCAGGTAATTTCTAATAGGTGAGCAAAAAAGGCACTTACAAAGAAACTGATGATGTTACAGGCAGTGGTTTGCAGCACCCATCTAATCTGAGTGCTATCAAGTTTTTATAGACATCACAGGAGAGAAGAGTCAAGAAAAAATATGAAGAAGAAAGAAGACATGACCTTGCAAATCATTGGCATATGATGCTATTTGGCTATTTTAATTTAGCTTCTTTGCTTATTAGCAGATGGTCTGTATAGTGTTATGTTGTAAACACAATTATATTAAGGGATCAGCCAAACTTTTTGTATAGCTTTTTACTACGATGGACCATCTAAGAATTACTGAATAATGCTTTTGGTTGAGTCAGACCTACAGCTTGCATGCCTGTTACCCTAATACTTTTTACTTTTGCTCTTGACTCGGGTGGAGATTGGAACATTCTATTAAACTCAATGCCATCAACAAGGTGAAAAAATATTTCTGTCCAAGAACATCTCTTAAACTGGTCTTCATTTACAGTCACTGAGGCACATACCAGACCAGAATTTGGTAATATCATCTATGTTACTGGTTGGTCACAGTCTTCCCACTACTAATCAGTAACCTCATTGACTTGTACCAAATTGATATTCTGGACTTTTATTCATATTCAGACTATATTAAACCAAAGCTTGTTTTGGGGAACTAACCCCAAGCATCTGGGACAAAACAAGGACAAAACATAAAGCTGTAAGCTGGCATTATGTTTGAAGCAGAGTCTTGAAAGCAGACCTCTCACTGTTAAGATATAGAAAGCTAAGAAAAACCATGAAAATGAGAACTTTTTTATATTTGGTGCAACAGAAAAGACGCGGCATGATTAAAGAAATATACAGAAATAAATTATGTGATCAAAGCAATGCGGTAGAAAAGTTACTTTTGCACCCAAATTCTGGATAGACATCAATAAGACAAAACTATGTTTATTGAGGCTTGAGACATCAGGTAGTTACTCAGAGCCTGGATACAATTTAACTGGGTGGATGGGTTAGAAAAACTGCATCTTTTTTTCAGGAAATGTGTGCAAGATTTAGAAACAGCTTGATGTGATGGAGAGAAATCCATCTGGATGAATATCATGACCAAATGATAAGCTAGATTGACAAGGATGATGGTGTTATTTTTCAGAATGACTGAAAAGGAGAGAAGAATGCAAGTACAGGAAAGGGGTGGAGATTAGGAACATTGTTTTAGCAATGTTGAGTTTGAACTGAGACATAAGTCAGACTAGAGATATACTGACATTTTAATTGGGCATGGGAGATGGTTTATGGCTCATTTATAGAAGAATTTGTTTAATTTTTCTTTGCTTTGCATGAATGGAATCTTTTCTCTCTCAAATACAAAAAAATTCCCACATTTCCAAAGCTGTCTCTGTTTTTCAGGCTTGCGAAAAAATGTATCATGACCAAAGGAAGACACATGACTGTGAGGTGTCAAGAATGGTTCCAATGGAATTAACTTGTATCTCTGGATACTCAGCTGCTTTGAAAATTAGGCCCCCCAAAAAACTACTAGCCTCCTTTAGAAATGTAGGCCATGATATTCTTCCATTGGGTTGGGTTTTGGTAGAGCTAGTAATAGATACCAGGCATGCTTCACCTATACTTTTTTCCTGTGGTGGTTTTGCTATGGCAGCTTTCATGTGAAAGTCTCCAAAGCCTTCTGAGAAACGGGAAACCAATGCATGCATTAAAAGCTAAATCTCTTGGGAGAAAAATCTTCACTTCTGTTTTTTGGCTTTAGATTTATCTATCACAGAACTTCTCCGCTTCCACACACACACAAGTAGAGCAGCAGAGGAAACAGTCCTCAGACGGTGATGATTTTATAGGATTTTAAGGGTCAATACTAGTCATCAGTTTTAGCTCTTTTATTTAAATGATCCGTTTCAGGGAGTGCAAGAAAAATCCTTCCCCCAGCCCACTCAAAAAGCAGCCATCCGCTGCAAAACTTAGATTCACTGTCATAAGTTCCAGCATTCAATAAATAAGATGAAGATCAGAAAAAAAGAAAAATGTGCTTTTGGCTAAGTCTGTTATATAAAAGGAAAGAATATGAAGCGATCTCAATAGTCAGCAAAGGAAGAAACAAGGTAAACGCTAACTTAGAATATTTGATTCATTTACCCCTATCTAAATTCTGACAAAATACAACACCCATCTTTCCTCTCTATCTAATCAGAGAAGAGACAGACTCTATTTTTCGTGTAATGTAATAGAACACACTGCAACTACCAGACAATAAAAGAAGATACTACAATGGCTACGCTTTTAAGAGCACACATTTTTGTTGTTGTCAGACACCAGTCGTATGGGAATAAACTGAATATAGCTGAAGGTAATACATAATTCTAAAAAATCACCTAGCAGGCAGCACAAAGGGACACTGGCTTTGGGAAATACTGAAGAATCATCACTGTATTAGCCCTACAGCTCTAACCCCCTCTATTTCAATGTAAAGCTTTAGTCAAGATCCTCCTTTAGATTAATCCCTAAACCTTTTCTTCTGGGCTTTCCTATAGGTGATATTTAACAGTGAAGTATGTTTACCATTTCCAAATAATTTGATGTCAGTATTACTGTTTGTATAAACAATTGAACAGCTAGCATGTATGAAATACAGCCAACTCTTCGATGAAAATTATGGGTATAGGGATAAAAACGTAGGAAACGTAGCCTACATGGACTATCCTGATATTTCATTTCATACACAGGAAGTAGGAATTTCTCCATCAGATAATATATGCCTAATTTTCAGAATAGCTGATCACTCAGAAATCTCACTGAAGGTGATGACATCTACAAATGGTCATCACTTTGCAATCAACCACTTATTTGAAATCAGACAGGATTTTCTGGAAGTGTAGGAAAAATCTGGAAATTGCTCCTGATGGATGGATGAATCTCTTTCTAAGACAAAACAGAAATAAATTATTATACAAAATGAATGATATTCTAATCAACTTGTTCTTGGAATAGACGGGATTAAAGCAGACAGAGTCTTGTTCACAAATATAATTTGCTGCCCTATATAGAAACAAGTGGTATGTTCCCTCCAGTTAGGACCAAGTAATCAAAAAGCAGTAAATGACAATGTTTTGGTCTTAAGGAGTCCTCCAACGGACCAGCTCAGCATGCTTCATCTCCTGTCCTGCCTCCACACCTTCAGATCAGCCCACAGGCTCCCTTTGCAAGCATGTACAGCAAGACACAAACACGAGGTGGGATTCAGCTGACCAAGTACAATGGTAGGATTCAGCTTGAGGGGCGGACAGTTAAATCTAGCAGTTTACATTTAGGGGTCCGGTGCATTAGGGGATCAACTCATTTCTCAGCACGTAAGTGCCTGGTGGCATCGGAGATGCATTAGAACATCTAAGACATTAGCACAGGGCTAAGTGATACCATGTTGGATATTTAGGGAACCTGCACCCTTTTCAGTCAGCAACTATAGACCAGACACAGTATCTTAGGGCATCCCAGAGAGCACTGGACACTTATTTTTAGACAACAGAATTAGATTTGTGTTCGACTGATGCTGTGCATTGCCCAGCCCACGTCTCATGTCAGACTGTAACCCCGAACACCTTTGCCCTAGGCTCACTGTCGCTTACAGAGCTTTTGACCTTGATTGGGTTTAGGGTATTATTTCCACTCAGAAGAGTGCTTAGCTACATCAGTGGCTCTTTCCACTGGCATGTGAAATACCAACTTGCAGAGCACTCTGCACAGCAGGTGGGGGAGGATGGATCCTGCACTTAATGGTTCATCCTCCCAGATAGCCATGTCAGCACTTCGTAGAAGCGAGGTTTCAATTTTTGCTTAAAATATGGATCCAGTAACGCTGCCAACTTACATTTATCTCTGTCATTGAGCTTGTCAGCCGCAGCAGGTGAGGACACAATTCAACAGCTACTTCTCTTCACTGGTGTTTGAGCCATGGATTCCTTTATTTTAACACAGGGTTGCTGTTTATTCCGGCAAATGGCCACAAAGCAATAGTAGCAAAATTTGAGAAAAGGCATTTCACTGAGTGGAGCAGTCCTACATATTTCCTCCTCAGTGATGTCCACTTTCCTACCTAACAGTTAAGTATTAATATCCACTGAGAGGGATTTCTTATTAATGGCCCTGCATAAAGTCCCTGTAAGGCTTTATCTAGAATACTCTCCTGGCCGTGCATCACCAGGGAAGAGAAATTACAAAGGTCTATAAGGAAGATCAGAGGAAAAGGGTGTCCCTGTCAAGAGAGGACTAGAGGATCTTGGCCTATTCAGTGTAATAAAGCAAACTGTGAAGAGAGGGATGAGAATCCATTGAGGTAAAAAAATAAAGCAGGGGAGTGAGATGAACTAATTACCATAAAGGCCCAAATAGTCACCTACAATGGTTTTAAAGTCAGCTGTGGAAAATGTAAGCATCAGAGACACGAGGAGCTGTGATCTTTTCCTTTAGGCAATGCTTCATTGTGGTGACGCGGGTGCATTACAGCTCAGGCTGCGTTCCCTTAGGGCTGGCAGAAGTCACTACTTGGCCACGTGTTTTACAGAGTTCCAGTGTCATAGATTGCATGTGGTCCGTGTACGTCAAGGCCAACCTGTGCATAAAGTTTTCAGGGTCATACACAATGTGTTCTGACAGCACAGAGGCCAATATCGATCGTGTATATTGCATGTTGTATGATCCAATGTAAACCATATAGCCTTACGTAGGGAGGATAAGAGGAACATATTGGGGAAGGGAAAATAGGGGGTGGAGACAAGACATGGGATTCATCTCACCTAATAAAGTGTATTGCTGTAAGAGCTAGCAGTTTTCTTTGTACACAAGGAAGAGAAATAGGCCTTTAAGGTTTGATTCACTTGATCAGTTTTAAACACTAATATTAGGATAAGAAACTGCAAGCTAGACAACTACACAGTGTCAGTGAAATCTTCCTTTGGAAGTTTTGAAGGAATTTAGATACATGTTTCTTTATGGAATAGGGAGTGGGAGGTTGCAAGATTTTACTTTATTAATATTAGGCACATGTATATAGATAAGAAAGCCTGGCTGAGATTTAGTCAAGATGATATATATGTAATGAAGCTAGCAGTTTTGGAGAACATTTCTGGAAGATACGAGGTAGCTAGTAAATTTTGCTTTCACTGAGAAATAGTTAGGTTTTTTATATAAATATGGGCTCGTTTCAAGGTTGGTGGGTACAAGTAATTATATTTTATGGAGATAACAGATTAAACTTTCAACACCCATATCCAGTCAGCTGCAATGTAAGAGCTAATAATAACTGTCCTTGGGAAGATTCAAAGTAGCATCCAGAAAAATCAGAAAAGGCCAGCACTGACATTCCTGAAATAGCCAAGAAAAAATAATTGCTATGAATAAACAAACAAAAAGAAAAAATATCTTTGTACACCATAAAGAGACAAAGTGCAAGTCCAATTAAAAAAAAATCCTTTGTAGGTCACCTTAGAAAGGAGCAGCTCACAGTCATCAGTAAAATAAAAAATGCAGTAAGGAGGAAAAAAGTTTGAATGGAAAACTGTATGAACTACAAATAAAAATTGCCAAGTTAGAAAAAGAGCAATAATTGCTCTGCATGAGCTTCCAGGCTTTAATGTCCAAAAGATGGGAGTGTAATGATGGCAGAAATTGAAAGAGAACACAGATCGCTTGACTATGTTTGAAGCTGAAAATCCAAAGTGATAGAGAAGTTTCTGGTATAGCATTTAGACAAAAAAATAAATGACATTGACAATACACTGCTGAAGATGGCACTTAGAGATGAAGATGTTGGCAAGAAAGCACAGAATCTTTTGATCGATTACTTCTTTCATTTTCTTAACCAAAAAAACCTAAATCTGATCAAAACTAGTGCTAGCTGGTGTCTATGACAGTTCAGGCACTTAACACTCACAAATTCATGGATTCTCCTCTTGGGATGAAAATATAAACTGCAAAACTTCATTCAGCAGACACATATCAAGGAGACTTTCTTGCTTGAAGAAAAACTATCCCTGAATCCAATCAGGTTTGCTGATAACTAAATGCCTCCAGGTCATCATACTTTGGTGACCTTAATGCATGGGATATAAAAATGGGTAAGGAATAGGTATTTGGGGACTAAATAAAAAAGTCTGCGCCTTTTATAGACAAAGCTACAGAGGACTTTAGGCCTCCTCTGCCAGCATCACTTTAATGACAGAGAGAACACTGATCTTGGAGAGTAGTAGAGTGTAAGCCTACATATGTAGGTAACTTCTTCTAAAAATGTTTCTCTTGCTTTCCTAAGAGTGATTAATAGAAAGACAGAGACATTTCACCGCACTTCTCGGTCTGTGCTGGGAGCTCTGCTGCACATCACGTGTCTCCCTACTGAACCCATGAACACGCCACACAGTACTTGCTGCCAAAGGCAACAAGTCTTCAAGAACCCAGGAGGAGATTCTCCCCACTCGCCTTCAGAAGTTTCCTGTGCAGATATCTGCAACTGTGCTACCAGCACTCTCTTAATTATCAGTGGAGAGAAATAAGCACTTTTAAAAAATTAGTCATGGAATGTCCGTCTTAGGATAAAATACATTACAGTTTACAAGCATCTAATCCTTTCTCCATTATTATAAAGGGAATCTGGACAGCTGTGTCACATATAAAAATCTTCATTACTGTCAACTATATTTGCCATAATACCCCAGCAGGGGTCTGACCACAAGATTGTACAGATTACCTTGTCTGGGTGCAAGAAGCCACATGTTCTCCCCCGTCATGCTCAAAGGCAAATTAAAAAATACCATTTCCTTAGCAGCCTGAGATCCATAAGCTTCTAACGTGGAAGGCAGAGAAGGACTTTGCTGTTGGCTGATACGCTACACCTGGTGCAGCATTGCGCATAAAGAAGAGGATGCTCGAGAGCTAAAGGTACCTGTGAATCTAAGAAGCATTCCCTTTTGTAGCCAGTATCACCTCAAGATGTGAAATTAGTACATCACTCCATGCTGACACCTTGTTTGCTCTTTGTATTAATACTCAGACACATTTCAGGGCTCTGCCACGGTGGTCTACCAGTAATTAAGATTAAGGCACATTCTTTGTTGACAATTCACTGATGAATTAACTTGTCTCTGCATTCAGCCCCAGATTTGGAGTTTGCTTCATTCCTTGGCTGGGACAGAATCCTTGTTACGATTTATTGCAATTCTTATTATGATTAATAGACCTCTACATTGTTCATCTCCTGGGCAATGAATGCAGGATGCTTATTCAGCCCAAGGAGGACCACGTGGTCTCACTTTCAGATCAACCAGCCTGGTTGCAGGCTTCCACATAAGGTATTTTTGAAACCCTGTTTCTCACTGAAGGAGATCAGCTGCCTAGTTTTGTGCTTTTGTTCTGTGTTCTTTAAACGCTCTTAACTGTATGTTACAGGACAAGTTCTGTCAATTTTCTGATGCACCTGCAAGGTATGAAGCCTAACAGTTAAACTATTCATTTAGTATACTTCAATATTTCAGCAGCATAACATCGGAAATAACAATATGAAAACTGCTTGATAAAATGTCAATGAGAAGCTGCTAGTTATTAGGAAATAAAGAGGATGAGAAAATGTGGGAAGTAAGAATATTAAAAAATAAGTAACGGGTTGGGGCTTTTCTCACGCTGATCAGAAAGCCGGCTTGCATGAGATACACTTGTTTACTATTTTTAGAATACCAATGTCTGCAGTTATTTACTTTATACAGACTAAAATAATTTAATACAAAGAACACCTGACAATTGTACAGAGTCAGATGATTTTATACTAGATGATACAGCAATAAAAGAAGGTTTCTGTGCTGAGATGCCAGTCCCTGGCACTGAACTTGTGATCAGGCTGAGGTTCTGACTTCCAGATCCCCTGAAACCTTTGCAAAGTAGTCTCTGAACTCAGGTAAATTAGGTAAGATTTCTTCCCAGTATACTGACCACCTGCTTGTGTCAAACTGAAATTTTGAATGTAAACTACCAAGTAATTATCCCTGTAATTATTGATTTTATAAATGCCATACGACTGTTCTTCATGCCTACTAATACTGCAATATATCCTATTTAAACACAGGTAATGCACATTTATGTTTCTAACAGCACTTCTTTACTTCCTTGATTTCTATCTAGCTCATGTCTGGAAGTCACTACATACAGCCTAAAAAGCTGCACTAATCTTCTTGAAGCTACAGTAAATATAAATAATGAATATTTGCTTATGCAATAGCTGGCTGCCATGAAACTGCGCTGTAAGGGGTAGCTGACACCAGTAATTGTTATTTCCTGAGGTACACCTCTCGGGTGGATCTGTATGAACAGTAAATGAGGTGACTAGCACGACTCACCTCTTCAGCCTCAAGAGCTGTTTCCTACCCTGAGCTGAAAAATGGCTCTTAATTGACTGGAGTGAGATGTGAACTGAAAAGACTGAGAGGCTTTTCTTTATAAAACCTGTTTCACTTTGCGCTGGCATGGATTTAGGACTGCTCTAATCAGTTATCATTTCTCAGCTAGCATAGGTAGCGGAGAGCTTGAGGGTCAGTGACCTCTTAAACCATTCCCGGATCCACAAAAGAATGCCTGATTTCACACTGAAACCTCCCTTTCCGAGTGGGTATCGGTGTAACGATGTGACCTTGGACCCCGCAGCAGGGCGGCAGGATGGCTGTGGTGCTGTGGTGGCATGGGCTCTGCACTCCCGCTTTCCGATGCCGTCAGTGTTTCTTTCAACAGTTATTTAGTGAGTCTGCCAAGAGGAAGAAAACCTAATTACAGTGCAGTCCTTCGAACGGGGTTGTGATTCACATTTCTTGGTGTGATTCCTTTTTATCTGCACTGCTGGCATCTTTAGACTGCAATATCTAAGTTTAAAAGGGTTAGTTTAAGGAGTATTGTGTTCCTGTTTATTTCACTCCTTCATCACATCAGCTTTTCATGTTCTTTTTATAGTTTTAGTAAATACTGCTACTATCCTAGTATTGTACCCAAAAATGAATGCCAAAGTGTAATTAAAAGGAGTTTTATTTTAAGAATTCAGTGGAAGAAGAGACCTGCAAAAGATGCAGAGAGAGCTGTAGGATCGGGATATTTGTGTCTTTTGAGAGACAGGTTCAAATACTCGCAGCACCACAGAGACCTCAAGAAATGGAAGGAACAGAGGGAAAGCCGAGGGAAAGCAATAAAGGTCAGTGTAGACCAATTGAAGAAAGAAAAAAGCTTGCGCTCAAACTCTCAAAGGTATTTGGATGCCTAGGATCCTTTAAAGCTAATAATCCCTCCTGGATTTCACTGGGCACTTACATACCTATCAATGCTAAATACTTTAGACACGTATTGTGGATGTCCAGGCCTGACCATCCAGGGTAAATGGTGGGGGCAAAACAACGGCCACCTCCGCCAGAGACGGAGTGGAAATATTCAAGGTCAAGCAAGAAAATTCATAAACAGGACTGGCAATGGGAACATTGCTTCTGGGGATCCTCTGTAGAAGTAGTTGGCAGACACAGCTGCAGTTATTGAAAACCATGTTTCCAGCTGTTTCACCCAAGAACATTTGGGGGTGGTGCTGGAAGTTTGCAAGAGTAGTTCTGGGAAGTTTTAGGCTTCTGGTAAGATGGGGATATGCACTCCTGTGGGTGAGGCTAGTCGTTTTGACTGCAGCTGTTTGCTGGTTAATGCTAAAGAAATGGGGTTATTTTACTTGCTGTTGAATGGGGATCAGGAGAAAGCCCAGATTCAGCAGGTCACTTGCACAAGCCTGAAGTGAACACAAGGCCCTGCTCACCCCACAAACACAAATCGTCTGAAGACTTGGGCATGCAATAAATTTTCTAGCCAATGCATCAATGGCTATAAAACAGTGTGCAGCTTCCAACTCAGAGCACCCTGAAGAACAACACCCTCTTGTTTCATTGAAACACAGCCCAGGGCTTTCGCCAAAGGTGTTGGTTCAGATCTTCATGATCTTTGCAGAATTGTCTCTTTGGCTCTTTAAAACAGTCCCCTGATCAGCAAAAGCTCTCAAATGAATTTGTATTGAAGGAGAAAAACAGAAACCCGTTCCTTCCAAACATCCAATTTTGAGTGTTAGTTTGGTTTGGCCATGCTGTCCAAAGTATAATAGATAATGCATTTTAATGGGACAAATTCTCACCCAAAGAGTTCAATGATATAAATAAATCTTTTTCTGGCTCTACTGTGTTTGACATAGGCTCAATTCTAATCTCATTTACAGAAGTCTGACCACGACTGGCTGTATTGAAATCGACTGCATTTTCCTAGTGTGAAAATAGTGCCAGGCCCCATAGCTACGATTATGAATAAAAATGGTTGTATAAAATAAGGGTTTAGGTTGAAAGGAATCCTACTGACAGACTGAGACACAATGACCCTTTTCTGTGAGGGAAAAAAAGGGCACATTTTTTAATACAGAAAAGAAACAAGTGTTTAGCAAACTTCTTTGCTTGGTCTGTGGCCGTAACCAGAATTAAGCTTCATAGCACAGCTGGGAGGTGGGAATTAGATGCCTCTGCAGACCTCTTTATTTTGTTTAATTACTTTCATGCTGCACTGAGAAATTATGACCAAAACATTAAATTGAATTGAAATGTTTTCACTAACAGATCTGTGTGTACAGAAGGATATAGCTATCCTTATCCATAAATGGAATTTATTGTTTTTTTCCTGTTATTCATTTTTTTCATTGTTTTTCTTTTATCTCTGATTAGGTGCCTTGGAGACATGGGTTCATCTGACTTCAGAAAGTGAAAAGGAGGAAACAAAAAATCTTTTGCAGTTTGCACCGTGTTCAAGTTATGATGGTTTGATAGCAGCTCTTTGCCCTGTGTGCTTACTCTTCTGAACCCAGCTCCACCATATGAAATGCTACCATGATGTGTTTTTCCTCCTTCTCCTCCTCCTCCTCCTCCTCCTCCTCTTCCTCCTCCTCCTCCTCCCTTCTTTACTCACTGCCACTGATGCCATCTCATTGATCAATCATACAACCCGGCCAGTAGCAGTGACTCTACCATCCTTCTATCTCATACCACCTATGTTTCGACATTTCTTACCCTACCAGGTTTCTTTTCCAGAAATATTTGAGGAATTTATACTGAACTTTTTCCACAAACACAAGACTAGATTGCTGATTAAAGCTATTTTTCCCATAAAAGGTTTGTTTTAAAGATAAATTTTCAAAATACTGTTGAAAAACTGAATGCCCTGAAACTCAGTGATTTTATTCTTGTGGGTGTCCCACGTGTGTAATGGGTCAGTAGCCTCATGTCCCTGTTTCCTGAGCTCAGCTACATGGCTGGCTTACAGTTCCTTTGAGGTACAGCTCCTGCAAGTGGGAACGTCATGGTGTCTCATGGGCATGAAGTCTAACCAAAAGCTCTATCTACAAAGGAGAGGTTTTAATCACTCAACCTATTACTCCTGTGAGGAAGCATAACATTTCTCAAACAGAAGATTTAACTTGGAGGCAAACAGATGGTGGTATTAGAATTTGGGCTAAGGCTTAAATTTTGTATGGAAAATATACAGGGTAGTGTTCTTCCATCAAAACCATTGTAAGAACAAAACCCCCAACCTTTCTAATCTTTTCATTTTGTCCATCCCCAGTGAACTCAGTGCTAGCCCCCATTTTTTGTAGACTGTTGCAGCCTTCTGTTAGACTTTTCCCACACCTTCTAGTCTCTTCAGAGCGTGATTGCTGTGATTTCTCTGTCCATTTTTCTGAGTAGCCTTTTCACCAAGTACCCATGCAATCTTCTCTCACTGCATCAAGGCAGTGCTCAGCTTCTTACCCACCCTCCACATCTCAGCCATTTCCAATTGTTTATTGTTTTATCCTGTCATGATGACTTGCACATGGCCTTCTTTCCTAGCTAGCTGCCAAATTCAGCTGCTAATTTTCCCACTCTTTTGACATGCCTTTGTACCTTCTTCTATTCAGAGCAGTCACATACATTAAACAATCTCCATAATTCATGGTATTTCTTTTTTTCATTGCCAAAATGGTCTCAGTAGCAGAATCGACTCTTCTGATTAATATACTGTCTTCAGCTTTTTCTCTTCTCTTTGGCTGTGAGAATGATCCATTTTATCTCTATTCCTTCTGTAAGATCATAATTGCCATAATTCATTAACAATTCAAGCAAAGTCCCTTTGCTTGTTTCTCATGCCTTTTGAATCTTGCTGATGCTACAGGATACTACTGTTCTTTCACCACCGACACAAAGCAAGCACAGTTCCTGCTGTTTCTAACTGAGCTATCTTTAAACAGACTAGTTTGTGTGCTGTATTGAACCTAGCTACAGCACCGTGGTGTACTGGTCTAGGTATCCATCAAGGCTTCTGAGTTTTTCATCTTGCTGAGTGCTCTGTGAGACTGCATCACACAGTTATCGACTTCCATGAGTGTTCTGGAGCACTTCCTGAGCTGAGATCAGCTCTGGTCCTAATTAATTTGTGCCTAAGTTTTTCAAAGTTGTGCAAGCACTCACTGAAATGAGTGGGTTGATGTAAATATGGACAAAGATATAGAAGTACCCAAACTTATTTGCAGACTCATCCAAGTGAACATTTTTTTCCAAGTGCTCAGTCAGGTTTGAATCAAAATCACAGGGAGGTGGCAGGAAATCAGGTCATCAGAGCTGTCAAAAATGATGTGTTAAGTGAAAATTTAAAATCTAAATCTTACAGCTTCCTCACTCCTTATAAATTTGTGCAGCCCAATGACACAGAAGATACCCACTCAGTGAAGACCCATTGTCCATAGCAATTCATACTATCAGATTTTTCAATCTATATTTACTAATAAAGGTGAACATGCATTTTTGTGTTTTCACTGACACTGGATGTCAAGTGAAGGAATTGTGACTGACATTGCATCAAACCATGCAGCCCACTCCCAACCTTCTCATTTCATCATGCCTCAGAAGTAAAATCAATACCTCCACCTCAGTAATATTTGACAGATGATTCTGCCTCAGAGAATACAAGCCTGTTCCATGTCATTCACTGCATTATGCAAGAAAGGGAAAAAAAGTGAGCTTTATGCAAACAAGAAAAAAGACTACAGCCTTGTAAGGCATCATAATCGTGTTACCACTACCCCTATACTTTATTTTGATCAAACGCCAAATTTTCATGTTATGTCATAGCCATTTGGGCTTTCTCTACTGAAGTATTTGGCAATGCCTTCAAGCATTTTGAGATGACATACCCATGTTTACACTATCAAATAAAATTAGCCAAGGATCTTTTTCTAGCACTGAGGTTAAACAGAATGAATCACCTCTGCACATCTGCTTCTGTACACCTCTAACTTCCTTCCCCAGTCCAAACTGCTTACTAGGAACAGTCCCTGGCTGATGCTATCCCCTGCTCCAGGCCCGTACAATGACTGGGAGAGTTTTGGTTGGCATGAGCCAGTCTTGGCCTGAGGATCGCACTAACAGCATGGGCACTCATGAGCAATACTTGATCCCATGTCCCAGTCCCATTTTATTTACTAATATAGGCAAAGTCTGCCAGACCTGTTAGTTGTAGCATAACAAAACTTAACAAAATATTTAAAGATATCAAAAATAGCCTAAAAATTCTTTAAAAAAAATGAGAAGATATATATTTATTGTGGACAAAGTGTCCATGATTATTTACAACACAGGCACTAGGTCCTAGCAGTTGTACTCACTTCAAGTAGCATTCATCGGATCAAAACTGGTTGTCTCTAAAATAAGTGCCTACCTTTGACTCAACCACCCTTGTCTCTCAGTGAAGAGAAATGTGGCCTTGGGATCATTTCATCGAAAAATGGAAATCTAAAAGAGGTCAAAGGCATTACACCTGAAAGTGTCTGGTTTTAAACGTAGATGCATAGACACTGAAAGGGTATTTCATGTCTAAAATGAATAATTCCAAGGGCAAGGGCAAAATTAACAATGCCCTAAAATATATGTTCTCTTGACTGTTGGAATTGCAATTTCCTCAAAAATCCAGCCATTATGTCTTTAGGAAACATCTACAAGGTGTTTAATGGCTGAGCCAATGCCTCATTGGCTTTTGGCTAATAGTCTTTTCTAGAGTATTTTGGAAAGTGTCTATAAGCACAATTTTATTGCATAAATCCCTCTGTTTTTGTATGAATATTAGCTGCATGCTTTGCGGATGAAAAGCATTATGTGCTACAAGAGCTAACCATTATCATTTATCTTCTCTGACTTTCTGAGTCTAGGAAAATGGTGGCAGTCCCAGTGATTTAGCTAATGTTTCAACAAGCTGCAAGATGTTATCTGTGAGGAATTGGGCTGAGAGGAGGGAAGGGGTGAGGCACAGGCAGATACCCAGTTGCTCTCCACCATCTTACCTTTTTTAAAAATAAAATCTACAGCCAGTCAAGGACTTTAGGATGATGCACATATAATTTAATAGTATCTAGATGGACACAGGTACTTAAGTTCAAAATTCTACTCCAAAAAAACCCTCCCTTCACCAAGGGAGACACTTGAATTTAGAAGGAATCACCCTGTTTGCCATGCAAGTTCTTTAGGTACACACAGTTATGCTTCTTTGCAAAATAGATCTAGTTTCTGCCCTTAGATATCTGGTTTGGCTAAGCTCAGTGACCATCAGGAATTTGGCATTACTATTTGTTGGTTGACTAAAGACCAAAATAAGCCAGCGTACTCTCAGCTCTGTGGTTAGGCTGCTCACAAAACTCAGGCGGTGATTCTTTTTTTTTTTTTTAATTCCACCTCCTCTATCTTCTACCTGAAAATTAAATAAGAGCTTCCTCCAGAAGTGGAAAACTCAGGTTCAAGCTAACACTTTCTTCATTGCTTCCATCAAACATGTTGCAAAAGGCCCATGACATCAGAAAATAGGGTAGAACTCCAAATCTATGAGATAGCATTTCCTTCCCAGATGGGAAAGGGGGAGTCCTAAATCCTTCAAGTGTTTCACAGGAAACAAAAGAAAAGCTGTTAAATTAAAAATACATAAAAATAATAAATGAATGGAATAAAAATCAGAAATAATTCTGGGAACCTGAATCTAGGGCAGTTTTTCACTCCATCTGTATGGCTAGAATATCGCACTACAGTTATGAATCACCTACGTTTGATTATTAGAATAAAAACAGGCTTTGATGGATATTTTTTGTAGAGAAAAACCTGATCTTTTCTTTAAGTTAAGATTCATTCTTTCAGATTATGGATACAATTTCCACCCCCAGCAGACACATCCAGGTGTGGGATCCCATGGACTTCTTGTCCTGCCTCAAGCTTCTAAAAACTGGAACAATCTGAAGCTCAAACACACTTCTCTGCACGGTATTGTGCAACGATTAGCTCTAGGCACCTCCCCACTCATACAGACGGTTATTCTGGATCCTGCTCCCTGGGGAACCGATATAAGACTTTAGGCAAAACATGTCTAAGTTCATACCTCTCTTCTTCCTTCATTCTCTGTGACTTTTTTTGTATTCTTCAGCTTCAGAAAAACATCTCTGCTTCCCTGCAGCTTGGCAATGACTCTAACCAGGTATCTGTATTAATAGCAGAGCTGAGTGAATAGTAAGAAATTAGTCCCTTTTTCTTTTTATCCAAAACTGAAGCGTCCATCAGAGGGAGGCAGCTTCCACAAAGCTGAGCCTAATTTAAATTCACATCCTACCTTGAAATGAGCTGGATAGCTTAATTGCATTTGGTCAGTCAGTGGAATTTCCATTCCCTAATTAAGTATTTGTAACCCTTATAACATAGACTCCTTTGGAGAAAAAAAAAACCCAAACAAAAACAACCCCAAAACTCTCCTGCTCTCTTCTTTGGTTGAGGACATGGAGTAATAATAATCTAGAGAGGTGAAAAAGACAAACAGGATTAATGAAATTTAGAAAATGTAAGCCTGTTTGGTTGCTTTAGTTTGGCTTTGATTGTGAAATTGTGCTTAGGCTAAATTGAGCTAACATATAATTTGTCAGCTGGACAAAAAACCACTGTAATTGTTCATTTGCTCCTGTCACCCTAACAGAAGAAAAATGAAGAACAAACTTACCAAAGCCTAGCTGGGTCTCTGGCTTGTTTGAGTTTCTCCGCCGAGGGCTCTGGAGGGGCAGAGCAGAGCCCTGGCCTGTCGCCATGCGGCGATGTCCTATCACGTGGTGAGACCTTTCCACCGCCTGCCCATGGTGGAGGCACCACCTGGGAAGAAGGTGCCGCAGTTTGGCTCTGAGCTATCACATGAGGCAAGGAGTTGCTGCTCTGTGGGAATTGAGTTATTTTACGCTTAAGTGGTTCTTAAAGTATTCTTCAGGAGTTCCCAGGAGGGGGAATGAGAGAGAAAAAGAAGACCTTGTCCTGGCTTTGTTGATAGGAAGCAGGCAGGTTTGGCTGACTTTCATCAAGCCACGTGAGATGCTCACTTGGTAAGCCAAGCAAGTGACACATTTGAGGCAGCACAGATAAAGTGCAACTGCAACCTCCACTGCCGTTTTGCAGTTTATAAAATAGCTTTCTGCTTATGGTAGTTGGCGAACTCATAGGAGTCCAGGAGGACTCTCGCTGCTGGCAGATATGTTTTAATGGCTGAGTACACAGAGGGCCATCAGGGGTCACTGATAACA
Organism: Aquila spilogaster; assembly: GCA_024606505.1. Taxonomy (NCBI): domain Eukaryota; kingdom Metazoa; phylum Chordata; class Aves; order Accipitriformes; family Accipitridae; genus Aquila; species Aquila spilogaster. The sequence continues at coordinate 8,906,768 of JANHGO010000037.1, forward strand.
ATATCGTTAAATGTGGAAGCATCACGCTGTGCATACAGGTCATGGGTATCTATTAGCCATAGTGAGCTGCTGTTTGTAATTGTTGAGTTGGACATTATAGCTATATCTGCATTAATAAATTAAATAGTGCCGAGGCCCAAGGACCACTTCAGTCATCGATGCTGTCACGTGCCCCAGGAACTGCCAATGTCAAGGGGTCTTGTAGGTGAGTTCTGCTTAGCTGGAGAGATGCACACAAATCCCCCATGGCGGTAAATACTCTGTAGGCAGGAAGAATAAAAGGAATCTCCAAGTAAAGCACCCCCAAAAGAAGTCACGATCCCAGGATTTCAGAGAAGAAATTTAAACTGAAATAAAAAATGATAGTGCATGTTTCCTGGAAGAAGGAATTCCTTAATTTATTCAGATTTGTTGGGAGCCTGAACTATTCCCTGGCTAAGGAACAGCTGCACAGGGTTTGGCATCATTTCTTCAAGAAGTCAAAGATGTTCTGTTACTGCTCTTCTGCTCTTTGCATGTAGCAGGAAAGCAAGAAAGAGAATTACTACA
>JANHGO010000037.1:8907416-8923639 GCA_024606505.1 Aquila spilogaster
TCCTCTCCTCTACTCTCCTCTCCTCTCCTCTCCTCTCCTCTCCTCTCCTCTCCTCTCCTCTCCTCTCCTCTCCTCTCGTCCAAGGCAGTTGAATCTAGACATTTAGGCATCTAATGGATTAGGAAATTAACTCATTTCCTGGTACATGTGCTAGGTGGTACGCTAAGATATTAGCACAGGGCTGAGAGATACTCATTGGATGTGCAAGAAAACTGCGCTCATCTTGGTCAGCAACGATAGGCCAGGCAGGGTATCTCAGGGCATCCCAGGCAGCACCAGACTCTCATGTCAGGCAACTGAATTAGATTCCTGTTTGAGTGATGCTGTGTTTTGCCCAGTCTGTATCTCATGCCCTATGGTAGCCCCAAACAGCGTTACCCTAGGCAGCCTGTCTCTTTTTAAGCATTCAACCTTGAGTGCTTTTAATTTTTTCCACTCCGAAGATTTTCTAAGCTGTGCTGGATGCCTCCTTCCCCCGGTATGTGAAACACCAACTTGCAGACAGCTCATCAAACAGGTAAGGGAGGACGGACCCTGCACTTAATTGTTCATCCTTCCAGATAGCCTGCTCAGCACTTTGTAGAAGCAAGACTTCAATTTTCACTTAAAATATGGATCCGGTCGTGCTGCCAACTTACATTAATCTCTGTCAATGAGCCTGATGGCCACGGCAGCCGAGGACACGATTCAACAGCTACTCCTCCTCACTGACACCAGAGCCACAAATCCCTGCATTTTAACACAGTGCTCCTGTTTATTCCAGTAAGTGGTAACACGACAAATGGTAACAAGGTCTGGGGAGAGACGTTTAGCTGAATGCACCAGTACTGCCTATTTCTTCCTCAGTGGAAGGCTTCACCCAACAGTTCAGTGTTTGTATCTGTTCAGAGAGATTTCTTATTTCTGGCACTGCAGAAAGCCTTGGTAAGGATTTCAGGAGGATACAGTCCTCACCATGGGAATCCATGAGGGCCAAAAAGAAAAAAAGAAAGGAAACAACACAACATTGGGGAGTGAGAAGAGCTGTTTAACCTGAATGCCCAAATAGCCAACAAAAACCATTTTAATGTGATCTCTGGAAAAGGTGAGCATCAGCGACACAAGGAGCAGTGTCTTTTCCTCAGACACCGCTTTACCATGATAATGTGGGTGCATGACAACTGAGGTTGCATTCCCTGAAGGCGGGAAGAAGTCATGACTCGGTCACATCTTTCATAGAGCTCCAGCACCCCATAAACTGCTGTGTGTGCTCTGTGTGTGTCAGGGTTACCCTGCACACAAAGCTTTCAAGGTCCTACGCAAACTGAGTGCTATTTCCACAGCAGAGGCCAAGTCAGCAGTGTACAGTGCGTGTTGTGTGACCTGATGTCAAACACATATCCTTACTCAGGAAGGACGAGGGAAACACATTGAGCAAGGGAAAGAAGGGGTAGAAAGAGGAAGTGGGATGCATCCACCTCACAAAGTGTACTGCTGTCTTCTTTATGCTCAGAGAGACACAGGCATTTCAGGTATGATTCACCAGACTGGTTTTAAACACCAATATTAGGACAAGAAACTGCAAACCAGACAACGGCACTGTGTCAGCAAAGTCTTCCCTGGGAAGTTACGAAGGAAATTAGATAAATTAGATGCAACATGTTTCTTTATGGAATAGGGAGTGCGAGTTTGCAAGATTTTACTTTGGTAATGTTAGGCTTATGCCCCTAGATCAGAAAGCCTGGCTGAGATTTAGTCAGGGTCATATGTATCTAATGAAGGCAGTAGTTTGGAGAACAGTTCTGGAAGTTGCGAGGTAGCCATTCAATTGGGATTTCACTAAAAAATAGTTAGTTTTTTATATAAATATGAGCTCATTTCAAGGTTGGTGGGTACAAGTAATTGTATTTTATGGAGATAACAGATTAAACTTTCAACGCCCATATCCAGTCAGCTGCAATGTAAGAGCTAATAATAACTGTCCTTGGGAAGATTCAAAGTAGCATCCAGAGAACTCAGAAGAGGCCAGCGCTGACATTCCTGAAATAGCCATGAAAAAATGATTGCAATGGATAAACAAACAGAAAGAAAGAATATCTTTGTACTCCAGAAAGAGACAAAGTATAAGTCCAGTTAGGAAAAAAAAACAACACAAAAAGAGTCCTTCGTAAGTCACCTTTGAAAGAAACAGCCCACGGTCATCAGAAGAATAAAATATGCAGTAAGGAGGAAAAGAGTTTGGAAGGAGAACAGCATGAAGTACGAACGAAAGTGGCCGAGTTAGAAGCAGAGCTGTGACTGCTTTATGTCACATTCTGGGCTCAACGTCCAGAAGAGGGGATGTAACGATGGCAAAAATTGATGAGAGAACACAGATCTCTTGCGTATGTTCGAAGCTGAAAGTCCGAAATGACTGAGAGTTTTCTGATATACCATTCAGGCAAAGAAATAAATGACACCGACAACAGTACAGCGTTGAAAAATGCCCTTAACAGAGATGAAGATCATGGGGAGAGAGCAAAGAAAGTTGTGACTGAATACTTATTTATTAAAAAAATACACACAATAATAAGCAGAAAACCTAAACCTAAACCTGACCAGAAGTTGCATGTGCTGATGTCCTTGGCACAGGGTCCCTAACAGCCACGGATTCATGGATTTTCCTCTTGGGATAAAAGTACAAATTGCACAAATTTATTCAGCAATCACGTATCAAGGAGACTCTCTCACCTGAAGCAAAACTATCCCCCGATGCAGTCAGGTTTTCTGATGACTGAATGGCTCCCGGACATCGTACTTCTCTGACCTTCCTAATGCACTGGAGAGAAAAAAAGGGTGCAACTTCGATATTTGGGACAGAAGTTTACTGCACAGACATCTGCACCTCAGTCACCTGCAGCGGCCGAACTGCCAGTGGAGGAAAACCAAACACTTCCAAGAAATGAATTATCCCCATGTTGGGATAAAGTGTATTTCATTGTTCAAGCATCTTTCTCCATTATTAGAGAAGGAACTTAGACATCCATGTCACAGGTAAAAATGGCCATTGCAGCCCGAATAACCTGCCAGTGGCCTGACTGCAGAGCTGCACACATCACGTCTGGGTGCAAGAAGCCCCTTGCTCTTCCCTCTCCCACTCAGAGACAAAGGGGAACACACCATTTCCTGAGCAGCCTGGAAGGGTGGTGAGCACACTGCATCCAGGGCAGTGTAATATGTGAAACTGCTTGGCAGATAAAGGTGCCTGAGACTCTAATGAGCATTCCTATTTGAAGCGGTATCACCTCAGGATGGGAAATTAGCTCATCACGCTACGCTGACACCTTATTTGCTCTTTGTATTACTACCAAGACATGTTTCAGGGCTCTGACATAGTGGTCTATCAGTAATTAAAATTAAGGCAAATTCTTTGTTGACAATTCACTGATGAATTAACTTGTCCCTGCATTCAGCCCCGTGCTTGGAGCTTGCTTCATTCCTTAGCTGGGACACAATCCATGTTATGATTTATTGCAATCCTTATTATGATTAATAGAGCTCTGCAGTGCTCATCTCCTGGGGAATGGCTGCAGGATGCCCGTTCTGCCCAAGCAGGATCACGTGGTCCCAGTTTCCGATCACCCAGCTTGGCTGCAGGCTGGGTTTTGTGAAACCCGTTTTTCACTGAAGGAGATCAGATAACTTTGTCCCTTTTTTCTGTACTCTTAAAGTGTTCTTAACTTTATGTCGTGGGGCAATTTCTGTTGATTTTGTGATGTGTGTGTAATGCATCACCCTATTTTTAAGCATTGTTCATTAAGTGTACTTCAATATATTAGCAGAACAACACATCAGAAATAAGATAATATAGAAACAGCTTGATAAGATGTCAATGAAATCTGCTATTTTAACAGGAAATAAGAGGATGAGAAAACATGGGCAGTAATACCCCAAACCACACAATGCATTGGGGTTTTTCCACGCAGTTCAGTTTGCTTGAGATACTCTTGTTTACTATTCTTAGAATATCGATTCCTGCAGTTATTCATTTGATACACAGTAAAATAATTTGATGCACAGAATACCTGGCAACCTTACAGAGTCAGACAACTTAATATTGTGTGATGCTGATAGAAGGGGACTCCCAATCCAATCCAGTCCCTGGGACTGAGCTCATCACCAGGTGGAGGTTCTGACATCCAGATCCCCTGATATCTTTGCACAGCAGATGCTGAGCTCAAGTTACCAAAGATTTCTTCCCAGTACATTGAACATTCTCTTGTGTTGAACTGGAATTTTGAAAGTAAACTACCTACTAATTATCCATATTATTCTGTAGATCCCATATGACTACTTGTCATGTATTCTAATATTGCAATATATTGCATTTAAACACACGCAATACACATTTATGTTTCCTACTCTTTTTTTTTGTTTGTGGGTTTGTTCCTGATTATGTTTATACGACATTTCTCGACTTCCTTGACTTCTACGTCATGTTTGGAAGTCACTATGCGCAGCCTTAAAAGCTGCACTAACCTTCTTGTTGTTACAGTAGGTATACATAATGAGTATTTGCTAGTGCAATAGCTGGTTACTTCTTGGCCGTGAAACCACCCTGTAAATTTACAACAGTACTTGTTAATTCCTGAAGTACACCTCCCAGGTGGGTCTGCACGAACAGCAAATGAGGTGACCAGCACCACTCACCTCAACCTCCAGAGCTGTGTCCTACCCTGAGCTGAAAAACGGTTCTTAATTGACTCGAGCAAGGTGTGGACTGAACAATCTGACAGGCTTTTCCTTACAAAACCTGTTTCACCATGTGCTGACATGGATTTAGGACTGCTCTAATGATCAATTATCATATCTCAGCTAGGTTAGGTAACAGAGAGCTTGAGGGTCAGCGACCTCTTAAACAGTTCTTGGATCCAAAAAAGAATGCCTGATTCCACATCAAGCTTTCCCTGTCTGAGTGGTTACCACTGTAATTACATGACCTCCAGAACCTGAACTGGGATAACTGTCTTTGGTGTGGTGGTGGCATGGGCTCTGTACTGCTGAACGTTCAGTGTTACTAGCATTTCTTTTAGCAGTTATTTAGTGAGTCTGCTAAGAGGAAGAAAGCCTAATTACAGTGCAGTATGTCTACTAGGGTTGTGATTCACAATTCTTGATGTGATTCATTTTTATCTGCACTACTGGGGTATTTATAATGTAATATCTAAGTTAAAAAGGGCCAGTTTAAGGGTATTGTGTTCCCATCTATTTTACTTCTTCATCATGTCAGCTTTTCACGTCCTTTTTATAGTTTTAGTAAACACTGCTGCTATCCTATCATCACATCCAAAAATGCATGCCAAAGTGTAATGAAAAGGACTTTTATTTTAAGGCTTCAGTAGGAGCAGAAAAGACCTGCAGAAGTTGCAGAGAGGATATTTGTCTTTTGAGAGACAGGATCAGCACCACAGAGATCGTAGGAAATGGAAGGAACAGAGAGAAAGCCAAGGGAAAGCAATAAAGGTCAGCACAGACTAACTGAAGGATGGAGAAAGCTTGCTCTCAAACTCTCAAAGGCTTTTGGATGCCTAGGATCTTTTAAAACTAATGATGCCTCCTGAATTTCACTGGGCATTTACATATCTTTAGATACTAAATGCTTTAGACAGGTTTTGTGGGTGTCCAAGTCCAACCTTCCAGAAGAAAAGATGGAAGATATGAAAACAGCCACCTCTGCCAGAGATGGAGTGGAAATATTCAAGGTCAAATGAGAACATTCATAGGCAGGACCAGTGGTGGGAACACTATTCCTGGGGACTTTCTGTAGAAGTCACCAGACACAGCTGTGATCATTGAAAACCACTCAGGATCAGTGCAGGAAGTGTGCAACAATGGTACTTACTCCTGGTAAGGGTTAGGCTTCTGAAGAGATGAGGATACATGCTTCTACAGGTGACATCAGTTATTTTGACTGTGTTCATTTGACAGATGGTGCTGAAGAAATGAGATTATTTTATCCACTATGGAATGAGGATCCAAAGAAACCCTACAGCTCAACAGGTTTCTTGTGCAAGACTGAGGTGTACATGAGGCCCATGGTTTCTTCACCCCCAGACAGAAACCTCCTGAAAGCTGGACAATAAATTCTCTAGTCAATGTGTCAATGGCTATCAAAGGATTGTGCAGCTTCAAACTCAGAGCAGCCTAATGAACAGCACTCGCTTGTGCCATTGCAATACAATTCTGGCCTTCCATCAAAAGTGTCGGTTCACATTTTCACCATCTTGGCAGAACCATCTCCTTGCCTCTTTAAAATGTTCAAATCAGCCAAAGCCCTGGCCTGGATTCATGCTGGGGGAAGAAAACAGAAACCTATCTCCTTCAAACATCAATTTGGAGTGCAAGTTTGGTTTGGCCATGCTGTCCGAAGTATAATAGATAATGCATTTTAATGGGACAAATCCTCACCTGAAGAGTTTAGTGGCATAAATAAATCTTTTTCCAGCTCTACTGTATTTGACATAGGCTCAATTCTAATCTCATTTCCAGAAGTCTGACCACAGCTAACTGTATTGAAATCGACCGAGTTTTCCTAGTGTGAAAATAGGACCAAGCCCCACAGCCACATTTATGAATAATAATGGTTGTGTAAAATAAGGTTTGTGGTTGAAAGGAATCTCCCTGACAGAATGAGGCACAGTGACCCTCCTTATGTCAAAAAGAAAAGGAAAAGAGAAAAAAAGAAAAAGAAAAAGGAAGAGTATAATATTCTCTATAACATTCTCTATAATTCATGATAAACTTCATTTTCATTGTCAAAGTGGGTTTCTGAAGCAGAATTGACTCTTCTGCAAAATATACCATCTTCTGTTTTTCCTTCTCTCTTTGGTTGTGAGAATTATCCATTTTATCTCAGTTCCTTCTTGTGGAGCGTAACTGTTGAGCAATTCATTGATAATTCAAGTAAAGTATTCTTGTTTGTTTCTCCTACTCTTTCAAGCTTGCTGATGCTACACAATATCGCTGTTACTCTTTTGCCACCAGCACAAAGCAAGTACAGCCCCGTTCCTTGCTAAAGGGGCTATCCTTATGCAGACTGGTTGGGTTTGTATTGAACTTAGCTATGGTGGGGTAGAGCACTTGCTGAGTACTCATTAAGCCTCTCAACTTTTTCCTCTTGCTGAATGCTCTGTGACACTGCATTACCTGGTCAACAGCTCCAAGAAGTGCTTTGGAGCGTTTCATGAGCTGACATCAGCTCTGCTCCCAATGAATCGGGGCCCAGGTCCTCAGAGCTGTGCAGAAATGTATAGGTTCGTGTAAGCATGGGCAAAGATACAAAAATCATTTAAAATAAATAAAAACGTGTGTTTATCATGGACAAAGAGCCCAAGATTATTTACAACACAGGTTCTAATTTCAAGCACTTATATACTCAGTATAAGCGAGATCTGCTGAACCAGAAGTGTTTGCCTCTCATATATGACCAGGGTACCTTTGATTCTCAGTGCAGTGTCCTTTTTGGATGGGATTTTTCATCCCGAAATGAAAGCCTAGAAGAGGGAAGACCTTGCACCTGGAAATGTCTGTTTTCCTCCAGTAGGTATCGTGAGAAGGAAATCATAAAAACACATGAATTATAGAGTTGAAGTTAAATGAAACCAGTCTTGGATTTGAGCCATACTTCACAGGTGGGGGTGATCTCAGTCACATTGGCAGTGAAGGGGAAACTCATGTAAGAGTGGCAAATTTTTCTATTAGGCTTAGACCCACTGTTCATTGAGTTATTTTATTCCCAGTTCACATAATCCCTTCCAGATCTAGTCCATCATCTGATAGCTCATACACTGGCGTAATTAAGTAATACAATGGGATGGTATCATATCATATGTAGATCAGGACCAAAACTTCAATGAACAAAGTCATTTTGTTACACTGATATCTTGAAAAAAAAACAAAACCAAATGAAACAAAACCAACACAAGTGAATTAAATTTATTTATGTTTCTAAATATAGATGCATAAACACTGAATGGGTATTGCACGTCTAAAATGAGTACCCCCAAGGAAAAGGGCAAAATTAACTATGTCCTAAAACATATGTTCTCTTTACTGCTGGAACTGCAATTTCCTCAAGAAGTCCCTCTAGGATGTATTTAGGAAAGCACCTACAAGGTGTTTAATGGCTGAGCCAATGCCTCATTGGCTTCTGGCTAATAATCTTTTCCACAGTGATTTGGAAAGTGTCTATAAGCAGGATTTTATTGCATAAATCCCTCTGTTTTTGTATGAATATTAGCTGCATGCTTTGCAGATGAAAGGCATTATGTGCTCCAGGAGCTAACCATTATCATCTATCTTCTCTGACTTTTTGAGCCTAGGAGAAGGGCGGCAGTGCCTGTGATGTACCTGGCGCTTTGGGAAGCAGTGAGATGCTGTCAGTGAGAAGGGTCTGAGAAGGGCTGGGGTGAGACACGGACAGAGAACCACTTACTCTCCACCATTTTAGAATTTTTATGATTAACTCTACAGCAAATAAAGTTCTTCAGGGCAACGTACATACAATTATTTAATAGTATTTAGCTGGCTGAGGGTGCTGAAGTTTCAACATTTTAATCCACAATAAAATCTCCTCCTTGCAGCAAGGGAGATCTGAATTTATTAGGAACTGCCATTTGTTCTGCAGGTTTATTCGGTACTCCCAGTTATGCTTCTTTGCTAAATGGATTCAGTTTCAGCCTTAAGATAACGGGGGGGGGGGGCCTCCATCTTTCAAGTATTTTACAGAAAACAAAAGGAAAAACATTCAAAATAAAGGAAGTTAATGAGTGAATGAAATAAAAATCAGGAATATTTCTGGGAACCCGAATCTAGGGCAGTCTTCCATTTGATCTGTCTGGCTGTAATATTGCCCCACAGTTACAAATCTCACTCTTTCAGTTATTAGAATAAGAACAGCTATTGTTGTGCAATTCTTTATTACTAAAACCTGCAGTTTTCTTTCATTTAAGACTCCTTTTTTTTTCAAATTATGGATGTAACTCCCACCCTTAGGAGACAACCCCAGATACGGAGTGCCACGGACTCATAGTTCTGCCTCGAGCCCCTAAAAACTGGAGCAGTCTGGGAGTTCAAACACCTTTCTGGATGTTGTAATCTAAGGATTAGTTCTGTTCACCTCACCTCTATGCGGATGGCTGTTCTGGATCCTCTTGGCTGGGGGAATCACTACAGTAAGACTGGGAGCAGGACGCGTCTGAATTCATACCTGTCTGCTTCCTGCCTTCTTTGTGATATTTTCTGGTGTTCGTCAGCTTCAGAAAAACATCTCTGCTTCCCCGTGTTTGGCAATAACTGTAAGCGGATGTCTGTATTAATAGCAGAGCTGAGTGAATAGTCAGAAATTAGCTTCTGCTTTTTATCCGGAGCTGAAGTGTCCATCAGAGGGAGGCAGCTTCCACAAAGCTCAGCCTTATTGAAATTCACATCCTATCCCGAAATGAGCTGGATGGCTTAATTGCATTTGGTCAGTCAGTGGAATTTCCACTCTCTAATTAAGTATTTGTAACCTTATAACATGGGCTCCTCTGCAGAAAAATCAACAGCAAAAAAAAGTCCCTCCTATGCTCTGTTCTTTGATTGAGGACATGGAATAATAACAATCGAAGAAGGTGAAAAAGACAAACAGGATTAATGAATCTTACGAAATAAAAGCCTTTCTGGTTGCTTTGGTTGGCGTTGATTGTGAAGTCGTGCCTAAGCTAAATTAAGCTAATATGTAATTTGTCAGCTGGACAAAAAAATACTGTAATTGTTCATTTGCTCTTGCCACCCTGACAGAAAAATAATGAGAAGCCAATTTGGCAGCGCCAAGCTGGGGCTCTGCCTGGTGCAAGTCCCTCTGCTGAGGGGCAGACCAGAGCCCTGGCTGTCCCAGAAAGGGGAAAACTTGTCACCCACAGCAGAAGAACCACCCAAGATGGTGGTGCTGAAGAACGGAGATATCACACGAAGCACAAAGTCGCAACTCAATGGGACTTGAGTTATTTTATGCTCCAGTGGTTCTTAAAGTGTTCTTCAAGAATTCCCAGGAGAGGGACTAAGAGCGATAAAGAAGGCCTCCTCCTGGCTTTATTTATTGCTGTGAAGCAGGCGGGTTTGGGTGGCTGCTCTCAAGCCACGTGAGATGCATGCTTGGTAAGCCAGGCAAGTGGCACGTTGGAGGGAGCACAGATAACGCACAATTGCAATCACTGCTACTTTGCAGCTTATGGAAAAGCTTTCTGACTGCGGCAGCTGCAGATAGGGAGCAGGGAAGTCAGAGGTGTCTGGGAGGGCTCCCAGCGCCGGCAGATAGGCTTTAATGGCTGAGCACACAGAGGCCCACCAGGGATCACTGATAACGAGACTGCTAAATGAGGAAGCATCACATTGCACACATAGATTATAGATAACGCTTAGCCACAGCCATCTGCTTTTTGGAACGGTCAAAGCTGCACATTAGAGCCATATCTACATCAATAAATTAAATATGTTATAAAATGTTAGGGGGAGCTAGGGGGCTGGTAGGTGAGGTGTGCTCAGCTGGAGAGACATGCAAAGACCCCCATGGCAGGAGATGCTGTGCAGCAGAAGGTGCGAACCTCTGTGGAAAGAACCCTCGGCAGCAGACAGGAGCCCAGGGCATCAGGGACGAAATCCGAACTGAAAGGAAGAAGGATAGTGTGTGTTTCCTGGAAGATGGTGCTCCTTGAATTATTCACATTTATTCAGAGGGTGAACTGCTCCCTGGCTGGGAAACCACTGCACTGGTTTCAGCATTATATCTTCCAGAAGAAGTGATGATCTGTTACTGCTCTCCTGCTGCTCTTTGCATGCAGCAGGAAAGTAAAGAGCAGAATTACCACTCATTTCTACTCTTCTGTCTTCTGTTCATTCTCCTGCTCGTTTCTCCTCCTTCCTTTAACCATCACCTGCATAGCAGCAGTTGGCTGGCATCAATGTTCTGAAAAGAAAGAGCAATGATGCTCAGCCCAGCCCGAGAGCTGCAAGCAGGGAGAGGTCTCACAAGAACCACGGCCACCACTGGCTTTGACCTCCATTCGCAGCCTGTTAGACCACAGCATGCCATACCCTGACATAGCGATGGGCTGGACTGTTACCTTTTCATAGCTGATGGCTGTTCGTTATTTCGTGGGTACAGCAGAAAAATTAAGACAGCTCCTAGGAGTTGCTAGGACCAGCTATGTGGATTGGATGAATAGATCAGATAATAAAAGGACGTAAAAGAGCATGTCTTATGAACACTCCCTCTTTACACACAATTCATCTACAGGATCTGAAGTCTTGTAGTACACCCTCTCGTCTTAAGAATTCATGGTTTTTTTGCCATATCAAATTCCATTCAGGTTCAAGTTCCCTATACTGGATCTTAAATTGAAGGCCAAGGTTTTCTAAAGGAGCCCAGCAGTTAGAAAGAAGTCCTGAAGATAACTTCCCTGTGGGTTCTGGCAAGTAGTTATGAGCTCTAAACTTTACTGGTTGAAAACAGGAGTTCCAAATTTCACTGGTTTTATAGATCAAATTGAACTGCATATTGAATAATATTGTCCAGACATTAAACATTATGAGATCTTTACATCTTTCCTTTCCTTTCCCATTTTCTTCCATTTTCTTTTGGGTTCTGGTACATATAAGTGATAAACAGGCACAGAGACTTAGGTGACACAGTTCTTTTACTGATCTTATTTGTTTTTTTAAACACCTCCAGTATATACTTACAGCATATAACACGGGATTTGAGACTTTTAACCAGTATTAATCACGTTTTTACTAATGTTATTTTAATCATTTTACTCAGGGGTGAGCTCTGGTCAAAGGATGTGAGACTGAAGAAGTGAGCACAAAGAATAAGTGATTTTTTTTCTCTTGGTCTCTAACTGATACGTGGTGTGGTGGACGTGAGCTGTTGTGAGCCATGTGAGGCTATAGGTCACTTAAATTACTCTCAACATTTAGAGCGGGTTGAACTATAAAAGGTGTTCTGACTATTTAAGCTACATAAACTGAGAGTTTAAGTACTTTGAGCATTATCTTTGCCTGGCTGAGCCTTAACGTAGTGAAAGATGAATTAAGAAAAGGCTTTTCTAAAGGGTGACCAGGTCTTAGCTGAGAATAAATATCTGAGAGATAAGAAGTTTAGCTAGAAGGGTGGGGATACGTTTTAGAATATCATGGGCCTGATGGATTTGGATCAGTGAGTTAAACAACTCAGCTGCTGAGGAAAATACATTTTGTAAACTGGGGAGCCCAATTCAGCCACAATGCAGAGTTACAAAGTCTGCTGCCCAAGTTCTTTTCAGTGTCAGCAATTCCATGTCATTTTCTTCCCAGCCCACCTCTAAGTGGTTTTCTTACCTCTGTGGATGGCAAAAGGTCCAGAGATCGGTCCCAAAGCAATCATAAGGCGCAGCCCTTCCTGGAAGGCATGTTCTGGAGCACCACATAGCATTTCTCAGGCCTCAACCTATGTGGATGTCTGGGGTTCTACACTTCCATCTTTAACTAGCTTAAATTATATCTTTGCCAGAATTGTCAGTGATGAAATGGTCATTGACAACGGCCAGTGAATAAACTTGTGTAAAATCCCTGAATCATACAGGAGGAGGAGAGGAACCACGGAGACATGAAACCTGATGGAGATCTAAACCATTGCTCCCAGATCCCTTCCAGACCAAGTGAGGCACGGGCACATGGTGAGAAGGAAGAGGCTGACTCATTGCACACAACATGGATGTTGGACTGGGGCCCACGGTCAGACTCTCCTCATTCTGCAAACCACATTAGATCCATTAGATCACCTCTGTGTGCTGACCAAGTATTTTTTAAAAGGAGTCATGGCTTAGAACAGCTGATTAAAAAAATATAAGCCTAATGATTGAGGTAATAAATCCATCTTAGCATTTCTTGATGAAATTCAGCAAACATTGACAGAGCAAACACATCCAAATGTATTTCAAATCTATACATTAGCAGAGCATAATTTCTGGGTTTGCTTGTAAGATAACTGCACCAGGACAGCACATGAAGAGCATGAAGCTGATTGAGTCAATGCAAGTAATTTGGGTTGATAGTAATTCATGGCATTATGCAGCTATAGAAACAAAGAACAACTGAACAGAAGGATTAATTTAATTGTTTATAGTGGGAATCTAGCCTCCTTCCGGAGAAGTGCGACAAGAGAGAACAAGCTGACAGTTATCAGGGATGAGCAATGTAGCCCAGATACAAAATGCTCAGTTCACTTTGCATTTTCTGGCCTTTTTTTCCCCCTTGAAGTAAATAAAAATCTCTTTCCAAGCTTTTCATGTTACTTTTACTTCCACTCTTTCCACTCAGTCCGCATTTTCTAGTCCAAGACTATCCTGATGTCTCATATCCCATTGAAGAAACACTTTAAACCATGGTTTCCTGATTGACGCGTGGCAATGACCACATCACTGTCATTTTGGCCACTTCGGATCTTTCCAAGGGGGGACCATAGCAGTGGTCTGACATCATGGTAGGGATATCCTTCAAACTCTGTGTGGTAGAGGAAACAATTGAGAAACTGCTAGTGGCATTTTCGTAAGATTTTCCTAAGTTTCATCACTGGCTACTCAGCTTTTTAATGAGCGCTTGGCTTTCTTCTTAGAACAAAAGCACCATTTGGGCCCCACATCATATTCCGAAAAATTAATGCCATTTACGTGCTATTTCAGCTGCAAATAATTCAACCCTCTCTAGAAGTTAATGTGTAAATTGAACAAATTAAGGTACTGTTGCAGAAAATTGAGCCATATAAGTGTCATATCGTCACCGCAAAGAATGGACTAATGCAAGCCTTTGGATGAGGCAAAAAATGCAATCCATATGAAAGGATCGGACAGGTCAATGGTGCTTTCAGTGCTTTACAGCACCATCAAAACAGTCCTTTGAGTTCTTCTATAGAAGCCCATCAGTCTTCTGCAGCTGGGGTCTGGGAGCCGGCATTGGAATGGAAGCATTCAAGAAGGCAAGAGAGCCAAAGTGTCTTCAACATCGCATTCAGGCCTGGGTTTGCTCCAGGAACTTCTGTGGGCTATGCAAGCACACATGTATTTAGGCACCTTCATGCCCACAGGAACGAATGGCAATCTGGGGCTGTGTTCCAGAGGTTTGTGTTGTGCCAGTGCCATTTGGTGTGTGCTGTTGTGCTGGGCTTCTTTGGAAGGCAGAGAAGAATGTTCTCTCTCAGCCTTTTTTGTGCGGCTGCAGATCAAATAAACTCTAAAACCATGAGGAAAAGAGAATGAGGTTGTGCCTTTCCTCAGGAGGTACTGAATGTGCCCAGGGGATGGTGCTGAGCTGGCTGGGCATGGGAGAGGGCGAGGAAGAGGAGCGAGCCTGCAGCACCACGGCACTGCAGGAAGCAGAACACACAGCTAATTGCTCCTGCTCCACTTGCGCAGTCCTGGGGTGAGCGGTTTGAAGAGGCAAATCCACCTCTAGCCTCTGGGTGACTCCAGGCCTTCGCTCTATGCCTGAGTCACAACCAAATGGATTTTCCTTCCGCTAGTTTGCAGCTTGCCCTCACTATTGCATCTAGTGCATTAAAAATAACTTCTCACTCGGAAGAACGTGTGAGTTCCTGTCTAAGCCAGCAAGCCCAGCCTGCAGAGCAGGTCCTGACAACACAACACCTGGGGCCACCGGGGGTATCGTCCTCCCCCCACAGTCTCACTTTTCCCACCCACATTTTCCAGCAGCTAGGAGTTATCCTGTGGCTGCTTACAGTTTGTTTGCACTGCCTTGAATTTTCACGTTATTGCATATATACCGATATTGGAGCAGTAGTTTGTTTTTCAAAGCATTATCCCGTGCACCAACAACTCCACGCTCTTCCCACCCCCTCTTGGCCAGGGAGGAGGCTTGGTTTTGTGAAATGGCACTGCAGAGCACAGCTCACCTGTCCTTGCTCCATGTGCCATCTGCAGTAATTCTCCGAGGGGCAGCTGGCAGGAGGGCTGGGGGCAAGGAGGCAGCCAGCCCCTCTGGTGCCAAAAAGCCTTTGATGGCCGTGGTGGGAGGCAGAGCAGGAGGTTTTTACAGGGACTGATTTTCACAGCCCTCTTTGAAATGTCTGCTGGTAACGGGGAAGGTTGGGGTCAGTTGCTGAGGCAGATAGGGCAGTGTCTGGTGTTCTGCTGCCAGTGCTGTGGGTGCCCACCCTAGCTTAGCTGCAAGCAGAAAAGAAAAGAGCATCTAAGAGGTATTTTTGGGCGGTGAGGACAAGGAAAGGGTAAGAGCATACACGCTAAGGCTCCCCAAGGCTTCTGGACACCCTGTTCCACTGTGAGTGAGCACTGCTTTGCAGTAGTTGGACTCGGGTTCTATCTCTGGTTAAGCACCTCCTGTAATCACTGCAGCATCCTACCGCTGTGTGTTTGCTGGGTCCTGCTCATAAAATATTTATCACACTGTTTCTGCATCAACGAGGTCTAAAAACCACTGAAACAGAAAACAAAGACTTGCCTTTAATGGGATAAATGATGCTTTTCTCCCATTCATTAACCACCATTTTCTCTGCTGCATAAAAATATCTGCTACATTTTGGAAGACAAATGGATATGGAAGACAGTGGGCGTCCTGCGAAGAAAAAGCCATTATTTGTCACAATGTAAGATTTACTATAGGAGGTGTGCTCAATGAGGATCCAAGGGAATTTCCTAAGTACCGCAAGATCCTGTGGCAGATTGAACTAATAATAGAAATTTATCTCAACTGGAGATGCGGGCTAGCAGCCATGACAGAGCTCTATTATGATATTAGGTTATTGTTTTCCAGTTACGTAAGGTTTAGTTTTCAGAGCAAGTGAATGTAATGAGATCATTTCAATATCAAAGCCATGCAGCCAAAGGAACCTGACGCCACTCCAGCTGTCGCTGATCGTGATGCTCCTGCGGCATGGGAAGCTCTGCTTCTTCTTCTTAATGCACGAGAAGGTCTGTTTCTATTCTGGCTCTTACTGATACATGGAAAAGTTTGGAAATGTGAATGCCTGAGAAAGTAGGACACATAAAAACCACCTTGGTTTTTTTCCACTTAATTCTCCAATTCCAATCAGAACTCAAAATGAGTGGTATTTCTAAGTCACAGATTAAATCTAAGTCACAGAATTATCAAGGCTGGAAAAGACCTAGAAGATCATCCAGTCCAACCATTACCAATACTTCTCAGCTAAATCA
>JANHGO010000037.1:8923739-8966433 GCA_024606505.1 Aquila spilogaster
CAAGAAGTCAAAGATGTTCTGTTACTGCTCTTCTGCTCTTTGCATGTAGCAGGAAAGCAAGAAAGAGAATTACTACACATTTCTATTTTTCTGTCCTCTGTTCTTTTTCCCCCTCCTTCCTTCAGCCATCATCTGCATAGCAGCAATCAGCTAGCATATCTGTTCCTAAAAGGAGGAACAAGGTCAGTCCCACCCCAGACTGAAAGCTGCAAGCAGGGAGAGGTCTTGCAAGGAGAACTGCAGCTGCTACTGGATTTGACCTCCACTCATAAAGTGTCTTAGCCCACGGCATGGGATGCCCTGAAATGGTTATGGGCTGGAATATTTACATTTGCTTTTTGTTTTCATAGCTGATGGCTTTTTGTTATTTTGAAGGTGCAAGATAAAAATTAATAAAGCTCCTAAGGGTTGCTCAGACTAGCTACGTGGTTTAGATAAATAGATCAGATAATAAAATGACATAAAAGTGAAAGCATAGTTTGTGAACATGCTCTCTGTTACACATAACTCATCTACAGGATTTGGACGCTCACAACAAACCCTCTCATCCAACACTTCTGTTTAAGAATTCCTGTTATTTTCTGTCATCTTTCATCAAATTCCATTCAGATTTAAATTTCCTCTACTGGATTTTAAGTTGAAGGCCAAGATTTTCTTAAAGGAGCAAAACAGTTTGAAAGAAATCCTGAGAATTAAGATTCTGACTATAATTTCCCTACAAGTTCTGGCAAGAAATTTTGAGCTCTGAACTGTATTTGTTGAAAATAGAAGTTCCAAACTTGACTTGTTTTAGAGATTTATTCAGCTGCATATTGAATAATACTATCTAGACATTAGAAGTTATGACCTTTTTACACCTTTTTTTTTTTTTTTGGTACATATAAAGGACTATCAGATGCAGAGACTTAGGTGGCACAGCTCTTTTACTGATATTTTTTTTTTTAAAAAGATACATCCAAGATACATCTCTTTAAAGCTATGCACTAACAGATTCAAGAATTTTAAGCAGTATTAACTATGTTTCTACTCATGTTCTTCTAATCACTTTACTCTGGGGTTAGCTTTTGACAAGGGACATGAGACAGAAGATGTGGAAACAATCCAATGACCTTGAACTAATGCCATGTGTAGTGCATATGTGTGCTGCTTTCAGACATGTGGGCCTATAGGTGGTTTAAATTACTCTAAACATTTAAAGCAGGCTGAACTGTATAAGAGGCTCTGAGAATTTAAACCAATTCCAAGATTTTAAGTAGTTTGAGCATTATCTTTGCCAGGCTGAGCTTTACCCTAATGGAAGCCAAATAAAAAAAAAAAGGATCCTTTTGTAGAGGATCCTTTTTTAAAGGATGAAAAAGCCTTAGCTGAGAACAATGTATTTGAGAGATAAGGAGGTTAGATAGGGGTAGGGATAGCTGTTTATAAATGTCATGGGCCTAATGGCTTTGGATCAGTGAATTTAGCTGATGTTGAAGCATAAGATGTAGCTGTACTGTTGAAGTACATAAAATTTTCAAATTCAGGAGCCAAATTATGCTCCATATTGGGAGTTACAAAGTCTCCTGCCCATATTGTTTTCAGCGTCAGCAGCTCCAAGACATTTTCTTTCCACCCCACCTCTAAGGGTTTTCTTACCTCTGTGGATGGCAAAAGGTCTGGAGATGGTTCTAAAGCAATCACAAGGTCCAGCCTCTTCTGGGAGCCATGGCCTGAGACACCCCATAGCCTTTCTCTGGTCCTCAACCTGCATGGGTGGATGGGGTGTTCATATTTACGTCTTTAACTAGCTTAAATAATATTTTTTGCCAGCATTGCTATCTAGCGACCGTTGACACCAGCCAACCTCTAAACGTGTGTACAATTGCTGAATCACTCCAGAAGGAGAAGAGGAACCACAGAGACAGAGTAACCTGCTGAAGATCCATGTCATGTACACCAAAATCCCTGTTCAGATACAGCGAGGTGCAGGCACATGGGGAGAGGGGAGAGGCTGGCTCATTTCACCCCACAGAGGTGTTGGATTGGGGCCCACAGATAGACCCGCCTGGTTCCCCATGGTCCTGCTAACCATGTTAGATCACCTCTCTGTGGTGACCAAGTATTTTTTAAAAAGGTACTGTGGATACAAACACCTAATGATTAGAAAATATAAGCCTAATGATTCAGGCAATAAATCCATCTTTGCATTTCTTGATTAAATTTAGCAAACATTGACACTGCAAACACATCCAAACATATTTAAAAAACCAAACATTAGCTGAGCATAAATTTACGTATATTCTTGAAAGATAACTGCACCAGGACAGTGAATGAAGAGGAATTGGATTGGAAGTTGGTGGCCTTTACAGATGAATGAGCTGATACAAGCAGTTTGGGTTGATACCAATTCATGGCATTGTGCAGTTAAGGATAGAAAGAACAAGTGCAAAAAAGGACTAATTTAATTGCTTGAAGTGGGAATCTAGCCTTTCCCCAGACTACAGGGTGATAATGGAGAATAAGCCCTCAGTTACCAAGTATGAGCAATGTAGCCCTGACACAAAATCCTCAATTTGCTTTGCATTTTCCTCGCCTTTTTTTTTTTTCTCTCTAAGTATATAAAAATCCCTTTCTAACTTGCTTCTACTTCCACTCTCTCTTTCTGCCTTTTCTGCTCCGAGAGTATCTTGATGTCTGATATGCCATTAAAGAATCACTTTAAACCATAAATTCTTGCTTTGACACATGATAATGAACCACAGGCTGTACCACTAATTGTCCTTGTGTCCTCTTTCCTAAGGGTGGCCCATAACAGGGATCTGACATCACGATATGGCTGTACTTTATGTGGTAGAGAAAACAATTAAGAAACCAGTAGCAGTGTTTTCCTAAGATTTGGTGAGTTTTGTCACTGGCTACTCAGTTTTTTAATGAGCACTTGACTTTCCTGTTAGAACAAAAGCACCATTTGGGATCCACACTGTATTCTGAAAAAATAATGCAATTTATGTGTTATTTCATCTGCAAATAATTCAGCAACACTCTCTAGAACGTAATGTTTAAATTGAACAAATTAAGGTGCTGTTGCAGAAAATTGAGTCATAGAAATGTATGATCACTGAAAAAAAAAAAAAAAAAGAAAGAATGGCCTTTCTGTGAGACAAAAATTACCATCTGAGAGCATCAGACCGGTCCATGAGGCTTTCAGCACTTCCAGCAATATCGAAACCCTGCTCACAGAATTGTTTACATTTTTTTATACTCACCTGTCAGTCAGTGCCTCTGCAGTCAGGGCTTCAGAGCCGGCGCGGGAAGGGGAGAGAGCAGAAAGGTTGTTCAGCAGAAGTGGCTTTATTAGCAGTTTAACATATTCAGGCGCAGTCACTGAGGTTTCTCTGGGAACGTTTGTGGGCTACACATATAGGCACCTACACACACACAGAGGAGTGAAATGAAAATACCTGGGTCGTGTTTCAGAGCCTGGCTGTTGTGCCGACGGCGCTTGGTACGTGTTACTGCACTGTGCTCCTCTAAAAGGCTGTGAGCAAGCAGCAAGGAAGAAGGTTGCCTCTTGGCCTTTTCCCCGCTGCTGAACATGGAATAAACTGCAAAACCAGGGCGAAAAGGAAAACGAGATTGCACTTTTCCTTAGGAGCCACTGAGTGGGCTCGGGGGAAAGTGGTGAGCAGGGCAGGAGAGCGCGGGGTGGAGGAGAGAGCCTGCAGCGGGGCAGGCACTGCGGAGCGTGAAGTTAACTGCTCTTGCTCCAGCCCTGTGACTGTGGGCTGAGCAGCCTGAAGAGGCAAATCCGTCTCTAACCCCCGGCTGACTCTGGGCCTTCTCCCAGTGACTGAGTCATAACAAAATGGATTTTGCTTCTGCTAGTTTGCAGCATGCCTTCGCTCTTGCATAAAGTGCAAGTGCATTAAGAATAACTTCTCATTCTGCGAGGGAACATGTGAGTTTCTTTTTAACCCAACGAGCTCAGTCCACAGAGCAGGCACAGAGCAGGACGGTAATACGCTTAGAGTAAATGAATGCACCATCTTCACCCACTGGTCCAGCATTTCTCACCCCATGTTTCTCAGCAGCTAAGAGTTAACCTGTTGTTTGACTTGGCATGGAGCTGTTTATTTACACTTCTTTGACCTTTCGTGATACTAATACGTCCCAATATTGGAGTGGCCACCATGTGTTTCAAAGTAAATATCCTCCTGCTCACCAATACCACGATTCTGTTCTCACCACCTCTTTGTTAGAGAAGGGATTTGCTTTTGCAAAATTGCATTAAACATACAGCTTGGCTTACCCACCATTCTATTTTTCCATCCAGTGGTGCCAGGACAGGGAGGTGGTTTTGCTGCCAGGTGACAGGATTGCAGTGCTCAGGGAGGTCCGTTTAGTGGCAGGAGTCTGGGCTGGAAGCTCTTTGCTGCAATTAGCAGTAAGTCCCTGAAGGGTGACTGGCAGGAGGATCGTGTTGGGCAAGCAGGAGGCAGCCAGCCTTTCCCCACGCCAGGTATCATGGAGCCTTTGCTGGACCTGGTGGGAAGATCTTGAAGGAAGCGGCGTGGGGGGATGTTAAACTTCTGCTCTAACTGGGAGGATTCGGAAGCAGCTGGACTTGTAGGGGATTTTCCCGGCAGGAGTGATTTGCACAGCGCTCTTTGGCAAATCTACTGCTGCCGCTGGCTGGCTGCAGGTTGGGGGTTTGCAGCCGAGGCAGAGAGGAGAGCGTCGGGGCGATTCTGCTGCTGCCAGTGGTGTGGCTGCCCCGACTAGCTTAGCTGCACGAGGAACAGAAAGGCATCTGAGGGAGCGTGCCAGGGGGCAAGGCGGAGGAAAGGGTGAGGGCGCACACGGCAGGGCTGCCCAGGGCTTCTGGACGTCCCGCTCCAGCGCGAGTGAGCATCGCTTCATGGCCGCTGGGCTCAGGGTCTATCTCTAAGTTTAAACACTTCCTTTAATCACTGCAGCATCCCTCCACCGTGTGCTTGCTGGATCCTGCTCATAAAATATTTATCATGCTGTTTCTGTATCAACGAGGTCTAAAACACACTGAAATGGGAAACAAAGACTTGCCTTTAATAGGATAAATGATGCTTTTCTACCATTCATTAACCACCATTTTCTCTGCTGCATAAAAAAATCTGTTACATTTTGGAAGACAAACGGAGGTGGAAGGCAGTGGGCAACCACGGAAAAAAAAGCCATTATTTGTCACAATTTAAGATTTACTATAGGAGGTGTGTGCAATGATGACCCAAGGGAATTTCCTAAATACTGCAAGATCTTGTGATAAATCGAACTAATAATAGATATTTATCTCCACTGGACATGCAGGCTAATGGCCATGACAAAACTCTATTATGATATTAGATTATTATTTTCCAGTTACATAAGGTTTAGTTTTCAGAGGAAATGAATATAGCAAGATAATTTCAATATCAAAATTATGCAGTCAAAGGAATGTGATGCTATTCCAACTGTCACCAACTATTTCTATTACGGAGCATTGCCAATTCCCAGAATTTATTCTGTTGTCCTTCTTACAGTCCCAGCTCCTGGAACATGGGAAACTCAGCTTCTCTTTTTTAATGCATGAGAAAGTCTCTTTCTAGCTCTTACTGATGCATGGAAAAGTTTGGAAATGTGAATGTGTGAGAAAATAGGACAGATGAAAACAACTTTTTTTTTTTTTTTTTTTTTTAAAAAACCTCATAATTTTCAGCTAATCTTCCAATTCCTGTCACAACTCAAAACCAGCAATATTGCATATGGTGGTACTGGCAGGTCTTGACCATAACCTATGTCTCAGTGTGACAGACAATGTAGCAATGTTAAAGCCCCAGCTTGAAAAAGGCTACAGAACAAAATTAATATCTTGCCTGAATTTTCATATAAGTGAAATCTAACTCCTTCAGTGTGCCTTGATCCACAAAGTATCTAAATGTAGACACAGTGACAAATCAGATCCAAATGCTCAAAAATATTAAAGAACAGTCAGTACTTCTGTTGCATATCATTCTTACATGACCTCATTTTTTTCCTTAAAGGCCTGAAAATAAACATATTGTAATTGTACTTATTTAGCTGTATAAAGTGATCTTGGTACAATTTGCAAGAAAAAGATGATTACATGCCCAGTTACTTCATCCTGTTGAACACAAAATACAGACTGGCATCTTTGCAACTTCTGAATTTCCTCATTCTAAGGAGCGTTAGTTTCTTAATGCATTTTTTGCTGTGAGACTAATATATTGTGCAGAGATGAACCATCACCTGTTTTTTAGTAGAAAGCTATGTTTCTCTCCTTGGGTCTATCTATTGGATGATATGCAGAGACCCACAAAAAATTGTGATTGGGATTTTAATTGAGAGATTTGCCAAGGATGAAAGCAGGTTTTAAATTGTATGATGGAGGACAGAACCATCTAATTCCACCACCGACTAGTGGTGCTTGCCATTTGCAGTGTGCAGCCAGGCTTGGAGAGAAAAACCTGGAAAATAATAAAACAAAAAAGACTTATCTATCATCTGTGTTTCATTGATTGCTCAGAAATGAGTGAGTTGAGTAAGTTGAACATGTGAGAAAGAAAACTTCTCCAAGTATATTTTTCTCCCCATCACTGTAAAGGATCAGCAGTGTGGATGGGTGACTTCTGATGTGACAGTTTCAAAGTCATAATAGTTACCCTGATAGCAGAATGCATTTTGATTTTGGCTTTAGGTGCAGTAAGCAGAGATGAGACTTTTCCATTTAAGTGGTAAACAAACAAAGCCTGCAGTAAGTTTTCTGGCACCTGGAGTGAAGGCTTCTTAGCTCCACAAAGAGCTTCTACGCTCTGTCTAAGTCTGGCTTGCCCCAGTCAGACACGAAACAAATAACCTGGGGAGGCATGTAGGAAAGACATTTGAATGCTATTGTTGGGGAAAACAAACAAACAAAAAGCATAATTTATTTTCTTCTCTGACTAAGAATATAAAGAACTTCACATGGGGCAGGAGGGGGCTTTTGTACATCCTTCCCACTTAAAATCCAAATGTGTTTGTGGTTCAGTTTAGCAGAGTCTAAACTCATATGAACCACCAACTTTATTCTCCTTTTTCTCATGACTTGTAGTTAGCTCTTACAGAAAGTTTTCATTTTTCCTTATTTCCTACCATAGCATCAAAATATCATTTCAAGTTTCTGAGCAGCTTTGCACAGAAAACCTGGCAACAAGGTGTAAAGAGGGTGAAATCAGAAGAGTGGAGCACATTTCTGATTCCAAGCATTTCATGAGTGCACACAGGAATCCCATGCCTTAACCTCTGGGTCAAACATCTGCCATTATAATGCTCTGAGCTTAATTCATTTGTAACCAATACTACAGCTACCAAAATCAGCAGAAATATATTGAGTTTAATGGAGTTTAGATTCAGGTCATGCCAAAGGAAGTTTTTTTCTGAGAGCTGTGCACTTCTTTGGACTCCATATACTGCTGTAAGCACATGCATACATCTCCATTAACTGTTGGGGTTTTTTAACCGCAACTGAACAATCCCATGTGCCTTAGATTGACTGCATCCCCTTGCTTAAAACAAGTTGAGATCTACAGAGAGTCAATATAATCTGAGTCCTTTAGACAAACTGCAGCAGAAGAAACTGCTGTGATTTCATTTCCCAATATTTTTTCTTCATATTGCATTAAATGACCCATGACTTTGATTAAACTGAAAATTTAATGTATTGGCATTTTCAATACCTTAAGATTTATATTTTTCATGGTTTCTATTTATGTTCCAGTTTTACTTTATTATATTTCTTGGAAAACTCATTTCAGAGGACTCTACCAGCTGCCATACAATGAAATCCAAATATCAGAGAAGCCAGGGTTTCTTTGCTCCCCCGAGCCAGGTGGGACCAGTTATAGTACCTATCTACTCCAAAGGCGTTCAGAAGGTTTTGACCCATCTTCTTCTTTGAGCTAGGCTTTTGTCTTCTCCATACATGAGCAAGAGAGAGATATCATTTTAATTTGTAGAAAAAGTTGTTTTTATGGGAGGAGTCAGATGCTTTCAGGGAAATCAGGGTTTCGTTGTGCCTTGTGGTGAGGCATGCAAGGAGCCACGACCTCCATTAAGGCTGCTAAAAAAAGGACTTGTTTTTCCAGCATTTAAAACGATTGCCGGAATTGCTGGTTTCTGCTGATATTTCCCCATACCTGCACAAACCTACCCCTCAAGCTGATTTTTCTAAAGAAGGTTCAGTAAAAATAATTCAAATGTTTCCAAAGGAAAGAGAGAATAATACAGGATTTTACCTATCCAAAAATGAAACCAAACCAAATGTTACAACACTTGCACTGAGAATTCTCGCAGGATTCAAAATCTGGGGGGTGTGTGATTTTGGGGGGGATCCTATGTAATACTGTGAACATACTTTTAACCCTTCCCATGACAAACCAAGGAAAATTAGCCACGGTTTAAACTTTGAGAGTTCTATTTGGATGATCTTCTTTATTAGGGTTGAGTTTAATGCCGAATTTTTTTTGTTGCAAAGGTTGGTTGAACCTACTGCAGGGTTTGTCCCTATCTGCGAGTTGAACCTACTCTGTACAGAGTATCTTACAGCAAAGCATGACTTTCACCTGCGGTTATTTCTCCTTCAGGGGCTTTTCATGTGACAAGCTCCAGGAGTGAGAAGATGAAACTTGTGCGTTTAGTGCTTCCTGCAGCTGGCAGTCTGACAGGGAGGGAAAGTGGAGAAGACAGCCTAGCTCCAACACAGAATGGGGGGAATGGCAACTGGGAGCGAGATGCAAAATAAATGCAAAGTAAGGGGTGGGACAGAAGGGCAGGTGAAGGCCTGGAAGAAGGAAGGATGGACAGAAACAGAAAAAGGGCTGGGGAATAAGCCAGAAGTTAGAAGCTGGTACAAGAGGTGCTGGAGAGAGTGCAAGAAAGAAAGGAGGGGTAGGAAGAGGCTGAAGAGAAAAGGTGTCTCGCTAGGGAAACACCCTGTCCTCCATAATTCAAAACTTGTTGCCAAATTTTGGCATCCTTTTGCTTTCCAGGAAACCACTGTGAGAAGTTCAGTGAGGGCATCTGTATATACACGTGTGTAAGTTTTACATCTGCAGTGGAACGGTCGTGCACTGTGTATATGTGGATGTACGTATTGCCCCTAAAATGACACTGGGTAACTGGGACCTGTATGTTCCTTACCCTTTGAGCACTTGCCATTATAACCTTAAAGCTAAACCTCTTTTTTTTCAGTATGGAAGTGAGAGACCTTGGCTTCCTACTGGGAAACGCAATGAGGTGTACCTTTAATGCAAGCACAAATGGGACACTAAACAGGCAGACAACAAAATAAAAATAGCTGTGCTGTACCGTGAAAGGAAACAAATGGAGTTTGAACCTTAATTAACTCCTTCTTTAAGTATCAGACAGCAATCAGCACAAATTATGGAGTCGGAGCTTTTTGCTCTTGAAAACATGGAGTCTTTGCTTCCCTGCCTCCTCCCCTCCCCACAGCTGCAAGAATCCAGCTGAGATTAAGAATGGCTTTTTTTATGACACTTGTAAAAATCAAGTCCACAATCAACTAGACAAAGCAAAGCCATCATGAAAGGAAGGAAACATCCGGCCTCGGTGCGCGCGTAGCGTGCTGGCTGAAATCTACCCTCTCCAGCACAGCTGAAAGCCTGCTCAGCAGTCTGTGCGGAAGGAGCTGGCAGCCTTCAACTAGCCTCTAATGAGCCTCATCAAACAAACAAACAAAAAAAAGAGGCTTCGCAAATTAACACCAAAGACAAGCGGTGGATGATTCTTCTGGTTTTGTACAGTGCATGCGTACATCCCCGTTGCCTCTGGGGGTGGGGGGAATCTGTCCTAACATTACCCCTCTAAATGTGGGGCATCTGCTTTAAAAAGGACATTCACCCGTCTTCTGGAGCCAGAGTGCAAAACAGGTGCTTCTGGGGGATGAGTCCCTTGACTCTTCGGATAAGATAAATCACATCTTGAAGTGCCCCCCACCACTGATGATAAAGATCTGTCCAACTTCTTTGTACTGTTATCGTCTCCTGCCAACGGGTTCTGAGAAGGCCACCAGTTCACAGGGCCGTTGCAAGGGTGAGGAGCAGAGCC
The DNA here is from genome assembly GCA_024606505.1 of Aquila spilogaster. NCBI lineage: Eukaryota > Metazoa > Chordata > Aves > Accipitriformes > Accipitridae > Aquila > Aquila spilogaster. The sequence goes on from JANHGO010000037.1 coordinate 8,933,856, forward strand.
CACCAAGTTAGGCTTCATGGCCACCATCCCACATACCTTGTGTTTCATTGACTTAATTGATGAGCAGGATTGTTCTGCGTATCTGCCTAAGATGTGCTTCTTTCTCTTAGTATAACATCTCATGTCAGAAAAAAAATGTTATCTCACCAGCTTGCAACACAGCTAGGGGTATCTATTTCTCACTCAGCACAGGACCATATCCCACATAAAATTTGCATGTGATCTGAAAATATGGAAGGAACAGTATATTCTTTACCATACCAAAGTTTCTGCAAATGTGGCAGGAACAGCACAAGCTGCTTACTAAATTTCCTTTTTTTCCCCCAAAGAGCTCTGATTTGTACTAAGAACAGAGACTAGAGCATGATTCTTACATAAAACCAAACTGCACAATTCTGCCTAATTATTTGCCCTTGAAAGGTGACTTTCTAATCTATCTCCTGATGCACTTTTTTCCTCACTGTGATTCTTTGCACAACCACCCTCATGACAAATATCATTTGAACGAGGAACAGCCCTGTCTGGACTGCATGCATCAGGAGCCTTTTCCAATAAGCTGCGGCTCCTATCTTAATGAGAATAAGAGCCTTATGACAACTACAGGGCTTTCAATAGCAAATACAGCTTCAGTACAACATACTCAGGTCTCTCCTTACTGAGGAACAAACTGTCAAATTATGCTTCCCTCTAGTTAAAAAATAGCCCAAATACCGCAGTGTTGGCATAGAGGAGCAAGGCATGGTTTTAGTCTTAACTCCTGTCTCAGGAAGGAGTGCTGGGAAGGCTTCTGGGGAGGCATCGACCCTAACATTTTGGTTATCCTGCACTACGGAGGGGCATGAGAGCACCCAAATGGGATTCTTTTTCTGTCTGAAACTGAACAAGAAAATGCAATGCCAAGATACTGCTAACATGCTCAGACCACATGCAGTCCCTTGGACCAGGCTGGACCTAGACCAAAGCAAAACACTCTGAAATGTAAATGTGGAGGTTGTTGCATCCTCAGCACCGACTGTTTCACTGCATAAATCTGCTGCTCCGCACTGCTTGTGAATGTAGCCAGAACCCAGTCGTGTAAGGGCAGGGATGTGACAGGTAGAGGTGTGGGGTCCCAGGCAACTGCCAAAGGCTGTAAGGAGATTTCGTCAGCAGGGTGACATGGTGACTTGTCTGCAAGGGAGAGTAGTGAGGAAAAATAACAGGAAAAGCTTGCAGGTTTGGGGGTATCTGAGCAACCCAACGTATTGCATCTAGAGCTGCAGCCATGCCAGATACTGAAATGAGTCTAGGAGGTGTGGGAGGAGAGGAAAGGTTGAAGTGGGATATGCAGAGCTGCTCAGGGGAATCGGCTGCTTACAGTTATGGGGCTGCAGCACATTGGATGTTCAGAGAGAGCACTTTGGACAGAAACTACAGAATTCACAGAAATCATTGGAATTCTCGACTCATTTTAGCTTTTACAAATCCAAACCTGGACAGATGAGGCTGCAAAAAAACAGGATGGTCCCAGTTTCCCCCAGCCTGTTTCCATCCTGATGGCAGACTAAACTCAGAAGCACTTTCCTGGATACTCACCGTGAGTTAGTTTCACATATCGAAAGCACAGCCAGAATCATGGCTACACAGGTTACGGCAAAACCTGACTCTTTTTGGTGAGTCCTTATTCAGCCAAAATTAGACTCACCTTTTCTAAAATGGATAGTTTTCTAAAAGAAAACTGAGGAACAGTAGACAGCGTCTAACGGCAGTGACCAGTGAATCATGGTGAATTGCTGATGAAAATGTAACTTGGTATTGTTTGGCATGGCACATCCAGCGATGTCAGCCGAGTGCAGCAAAATGGAAATGATGGATCTTGTCCTGCTTCATGTGCTGAAGCAGACGCTTGGAATCAAGTTATGCAAAGCAAAATTTTTGCTTTTTGTTGCTTGTTTTAATTCACGGAGTAGCAGCTTTAGGGTGTTTTCACTTTTGTAAGGACTTAATTCTGAAAAGGTTGAAATGAAACATTGTGATTTTTGGATAAACTTTCTTTTTAGACCAATTTTATGTTGGATCAAACATGATTTCACGAGCTGTTTTAGTCAGTCTCATTTCATGTGTTTTGGCAATGAGAAAAAAAAAAGCTTTTAGTGATAAACAGTGTCCCTCAGCTCTGTCCCTGTACATGATTGACATGTAAATTTGGAAGAATGATTCATGAGAAATAATCTATTTGGTGGAGTGTAGCCACTCTGCTAGGCACAGAGGGCAGCAGCCAGAGCTGGGTTCAGTTTCTAAGGGCTGATAATAAACACCAGCCTGAGCCTGCACTTAGAAATGTGGAAAAATTCAAGTCTCTGCACATTCAGTGAGTGATATTTCCTTCCTTCAGACTCCCAAATTACTTAAAAGAACAGTACCATCCTGAGGGAAGAAAGAAAATTAAGACAAGGAAATAAAAATGACAACATGAGATAACCAGCTACCCTTTCCTTTCCATACAACAATACAATAACACATTCCTCCCATCTTCTTTCTTGATGGAGAAACTGCAAAGGCAGCTGGAGGTTTCGTACCCCAGATACCCCCCAGACCCTGCTGACACCCGCATGCTCTCAGGTTCCTGGTCCATCTCATGCTGGGATGCTCAGCATCCTTGGTGCTGTGTCTGACTGCGTTGCATGATGCTGCAGCTCTTCATTCCTTCTTCGCCAGCCTCCCTCCTTCACCTGCTACTTTTTCTAACTCATCTTTTTTTCTATTTTTCCTTCATAGCTTCTATTCTGCAATGAGACACCACACCACACTGAAATGCAACTTGACTTTTTTTACCCAGAAGAAATTTCTTAGATAATTTTAATGTATATTTTATCTAAAACTTTCACATTACAAGGCCTGAAATGATTGCACTACATCATGTAAACAATTCACCCCAGTGTGTTCAGCTATAGCTGGGGACTCCAGACTTTCCCACTTTATTACAGCCGTATTTTTTAATCCACCTTATGGCATGTATTTTTAATTTCTTTAACGAAAATGCCTCCATTTTTGATAAAATAAAAAAATGAAAATTGAGCCCTGTCCATTGATTCCTTCCATGCAATCTCCTTCTCTATGCTAAGGTCAATGGAGTTTTCCTTTTCCTGAGTCTTTCATCCCTCTTTAGGAAACAGTTCATTTTTTCACCAGCAGGATTACAAGCATTTACATTTTCAGTTTCATCATGAATACACTGCAGCTTCCCTAAGACTTAGCCAATATTGCAAGTAGTCATCCAATATTTGTTTATCTCCAGACTTCTTCACTTGTAGCCAAAACTGGAAGAGTGCAAGATGCTATGTGGGATATGGGTATTTATTCATATTTATATTTATATTTATATTTATTTATTTTTAGCAGAGAATCCATCATACTATGTTGTTTTGTCATTTACACCACCTTAATTCCAGAGCACACCAGTGCCAGAGCAGAATCTAGCTCTTTTTAGCTGAATACACTAGATCTACAGTGCATATTGGCCTCCCTGGTTAATGAGAGTGGCTCATGATCTATTGATTCATTGACCATTTCTTCTTCTGTCTCTCTCATTCATTTATTGTATAAGAAAATATTCAGGCCTTGAAAGCAGCATCTCTGCAGGAACACACCAGCATGGGGAGCTGTGTTTAGAACCTCTTTTCTTACACTGAAATGTTGAAACAGTCCCCCATTTTCCACTGAAATGTAAGAAAAAACTTTTACTGTGAGGGTGATTGGGACAGGTTACCCAGAGAGCCTGTGGAGTCTCCATCCTTGGAGATACTCAAAAACTCACTGAACACAGCCCTAAGCAATGTTTCAAGCTGACAGTGCTCTGAGCAGGGGGCTGGACTAGACGACCTCCAGAGGTGTCTTCCAACCTCAACCATTCTGTGATTCTGTGAATTCTACATGATATGTACACACAAATTAAAAGCGCTTTAATTTGTTTTCTGGGGGCTGGAACCTTCCCCTCTGAACTGAGTCTTCAACAGCGACAGGCAGAGACCTCTAATCTGACTGAGGTTATATATATCTACAGCACAGCATTACTTAGAGACACTTCAGCTAGCATGGGTATTATTGCATTCTAAGTGTAAAAGTGCAGAGCTCAGGGTGGGGTTTTCTAGAAATAGAAAGTAATGTTAATTTATGTGCTGAAACTAGAAAAGACAATGCAGAACCACTTGTAACACCTCCAGACCATCTTCTGTGTGACTGCAGGATGGGAAGTGCTGGGCCAGTGGAGAAGCATTATCCTGACGCTGTAAACCACAGTTATGGATTGACATGGCACCTTGGCTAACACCTGTGTGTACGGGTTACAAGGTACCGAGAGCTGGATTCTTCTCTAGGTGACCCTACATGTTTGCATAATACACTTCTCCTTGTAAAAGGAACTCTGTTGTCTGTCTCAGGATTCAGTAATTCAATAGTTTTGAAAAGGTCAGATCTGGAATTTAGCCTATTAATCAAAATGTGGGCAATTCATTGCAGGCTAAGTGGTAATTTCAATTTAGCATCAACCTGAGGGCACATGCCTTATCCTTTTAGCTGGCTAAATTCATCGTTAATAGAAACGTTGAAGTAAACAATGTCATTGCTGCCAGTATACAGATCTACCATCAGGATCGGATGATGTGTATAATTCCTGAGCTGCACAGAGGAAGGGCAATCAGTTTAACTTGTAAATAAATGCAATGGGTTAACTTTTCAGACATTTGTATAATGGAGAGTGTTAGCTTTGCCTTAGGCAGCAAGTGAGGACAGAAAAAAGTGGTTCCAGTTGAATATTTTTGAGACTTCTCTTAAGATTTCTAATGGCATACTTAAAGGTTAATGTAACACACATACAAATGCCTTTTTCTTGTTTTCAGGTATTTTCATAACACCATTTTCTGCCTAAGTTCAGAGAAAGAAGTGTTGGCTTACATAAACACAGGGAAACAGTCTATACTTACAGAACCCTTGAAAGAATGGAAATGGTTTCCTTCTGCAAGTGGAAAATCAAGATGTGAAGGGCTAGATTTGCTCTGCTTAACCAGAGAACAGTGAAAATCCCTCTGTAAGCAACAGAGAGAGGTAGGTACATCCCAAAATCTTAGTTGGGTTCAGCCACCTTCTGAATCCTCTCTGTCTCTCACTGTTGACTACAGGGATGACACAGAATCTGCCAGCATCGGCACCTCATGTAGATGTTAAAGTGAGGTGGGGGTGAATCCCCACCTAAATGGTTTGCTCCAGTTGTCACAGCTTGGGATAGCTGAGTAATTAAACCAGGTTTTTCAGAATCCTCGTTAACATGTCAGCCATAAAAGAGGCTTCCTGACCCTACAATAAATAAGACTTCTCTATAACAAATATAAAGGTGTCACTTCTCATGCCTGTCCATCATCTCAGATGGTATATTCACCATTTTCCCTTCAAATCTGTTACACAACAACCAACAGTAGTCTTTAGCACTAAGACATAGGCATTCACTCTGGTCAAAAATATTATTTTGTTCCTGAAATCCACTCTGTAGCATATAATCAAGAACTGGACCTCTGTATTATACTGATAGTGAGGTATTTCATGACAAAAAAAATGATATGCCTTGACTGGAAATGTTCTAGTACTTTTTCTCATCCTTAAACAGAAAAAAAAATATTCAAAGCATTAATCATGTTTGCAAAATAAAGGTTCCCCAATACATAATTTTTTTTTGGTGAGAACTGTAAAAATGCAGTTATAATGACAAGCCTTTTTAAATGCATTGTTTGGAGTTCCCCTGGATCCCCACAAGGGCATTCTGCCTAGACTGACATCCTGTCCCTGGAAAATTTTAAAGGAAATGAAGCTTCACAATTCTCAACAGGAGAATGTTTCAGTTGAACAACTGCAAGCAGATTCACAGTCTTAAGAGTTTCAAGGGAAACATTGGTGATAATTATACAGCAATTCCTGTCCTTTCAAATAGGATTTCTACTAGTTTGGCAGTACAGAAACCATGTTCACCAAAATTGCTACAATTGTGTAAAAAGGTAGATGTCTACATTTTAAATTTTCAATTTTTTTCTTTCCACACTTAAAGCTAGGCTGTCAACTCCTCATATGACGGGGAGTTTTTATAACATGTAGAGTTAATATTCAGTCCTTCCTATTATTTGTAAATATGGAAGGACAAATTCATCTCTAGTGTACATAGCAGCTGAATTTACTTTCATACTTTTAATCTGAATTGTGGTGAACCTTAGTTAACTGCAGACCTTCATCTTCACCTAATCTTCATCTGCTAATGAACATGAAGCTACTACTGACACTGCCAAATGTGGTTGGAGCATAGGCACAACACACAAAACTGAGCAGGCAGTGGGGCTGGAGCGGAAATAGGAATGGTGACAACAGAGGGCTTGACCAGGATGCTGGGTCATTCATTAGGGTAAGTACAGTGAACCCGAACCTTATCTTGGGCACCAAAAGAACAGTACTTTTCCCCAAATGGAAGAGGGCAAAGGGAAAGGAAAACAAAAAGAGCAAGCAACAGTGCTGTAATGAGCAGTACTGATATTTGAGAGGATGTAGAGACTAAGACTAATTCTAGTTCTTAATCATTGACCTCATACAGTAGGAAGACACAAAAATGGGAGTAGTCGTGACGTGAGATATGTCTGGACAGAACCAGGCAGCTATATGCCACACTGAGGCTGGTTTTGAAGTCTGTTCAAAATTCATTCAGGCTAAGAGTAGTTACTTTAATTGCATTAAGAGATTTCTACCCAAACGAGTCAACATTCATGGTAACAAAAGGCTTTCTATTTCTATTTGCATGAGGGCTATGCACCAGAATTGAGACTATGGAGAAATTTTCATTTTTTCCCAAACACGAGATTTAGCAGAAACCAGAAAATGAGAAAACTCAGTTATTAAGACACTAGCCCTATATACTTGAACACATGGACTGAACAATACATGAGACTATTTCCATGCCAGAATGTCCTATTGTATTTATCTGCTGGAAGATACATGACAAGTATCAGTGAGAACTGTCAGTTTTCTGATACTTACTGGCTTTCCCCCTACCTTTACTATCATTTAGGTTTGTACAGGGCATAGTCAGCCTTCTGGACAAACCCTCCTCTATCATAGAAGTTGTGGCCCCACAAAATACTCAGAAATAGTATTTTGCTCCAAGTATGATGTAATGAAGCTATTGCTTCATTAGATTTTTTTTTTTTTCTGTTTTTATTTTTTTAATGGCAACATGCATGGATGTGCATTCAGTGCAGGACTATGGAAAAACTTCATTTCTTAAACAATACTTAGCAAAATCTCCCATGAAATTGTTTGCAGCCAGGATATTACTCATCAGAGCCCATTGTCCGTTTTCCAGGAAGACTTTGATTAAGACAGTTTTATTACTGGATCCTGATAATGCCTGCAACAGTAGGAACTGAATATTAATGACTGCCAGTCAGTTTGAATTAACCTGTCTTGGAGGGATTTGAGTCAGTTAGGATCTCAATTTATACTTTGACCTGATGGCAGCAGATTTGGTTTTAAAATCATCATCTAATATGTTAGTAATTGGATATTGCAGGAATGGAGCTCTCTAAAAAGATCTGATTTGATCTCATTAATATTAGTACATTAAGAAACTATATGTAAGAAACTGCATTGACACCACAGATATAAGGAAGAATTTAAAGACATTTGAGCTGCCCTAGGGTATTCCTCGTCTCCCACGACTGGTCCAGAGGGGTGCTTGTCTCTCGTGGGCTCTGCTAGCCCTATGTGAACAGCTAAAGACTCCATCGGTGGTACCTACCTACATGAAAACAAAAGGATCAAGCCTCGTTTATTTACCACAGTCACGTGGGCAAACATGGCAACATTTATTCCCTTGTGAAATAAACATTAATGGACAGCAGAAGTAAATTGAAGAAGAGCTGTTTTCCTGTGGTTTCCACAAGCATCTCATCTTTACGTGTCTCTGCCTTTTCTTTTTTGTTGTCTATTTCATCCACCGATATGTAACATTCTGTGTCTCACCAGAAGTCTGATATAAAACCAAAACAAAAATCTGTGAAATGTTCTATCAGAATGGATCATTCAAGTGAATGAAAATCATCAATTGTTTAATGTAATGACAGATTAGCAATTATTCAGTATATAAGCTTTCTTAAGAAGCACTGCTAGGCAAAGCTCAGTCTATCTCCATATCCACTTAGAACGAGGACATAAAACTCTGCCATCCCTCATTTTTCACAGCATCACAACATCCTGCAGAAATTTTGTCTAGTCTTAGCCAACTCCAAAACTACCGCCAAGTTACTCTATGTACCCCATGATGACAGCATGCACATATTGCCTCATTCTAGTGACCAGATCAAACGCAGAAAGTAGACAGAAGCTGAAGAATTAAAGTAGGACATTGTCTAATATACAGTTGAATTTGATGAAGTTTTTCTATTCCAGCCCCTTGATCTACTTTCATCAGTTTTTAATCACAGCAGCAGGATTGTTAAAAAAAGGGTGCCTGTAATTTCAACACTGTCCACTCTGCTGCTTTACTGAAGGCCAGCTTTGGGACAACACTGTTAGGCATTATGTGTAGGTGAAGGACGTCAGGATATCAGTCTGTCCTCAAAGCAGTACTAAGCTGACCATATACACACACATTCCAAGGGTCTCAATCTATATGAAATGGTCAAATACTGTCTACAACATGAAATTCACTTTGCCTATCCTCAACACCTGCCTGATATATTAGTTGGCATGGTTTGTGAAGATACATGAATGTCTCTGTAACCGCAGTGATATCCATTATAGAACAAGATCCATAGTTTTTAATAGGAAAGGAGTTTAAAAAACACTCTTCAATATCACAAAAGAAGTGATCCAACTTGGCATACCATCTGCTAAGTGCCTTGTTACCAAATATCAGCTGGGGAAAAAATTGCAATGGCTTTATATATAAATAGAAGATGTCAGTTTGGAAGCTTGTCAAACCAGCAGTTTTTAGAGGAACTATTTGTAAAAGAAAGATGTCAGCTTCCAATTTTATTTTTGTTCTTCTGTTGAAGATGCATCTTAGAATTGACATTAGTGATTTTTTTTATTCTTTGTAATTAGAGAGCAATCAGATTCTTTTTGTGATAGTGCGTTTTTTCCTCCTTAGTAGAAGTTTTGTTGTAATTGACCTATTTTTTTATATAATTTTCACAGCTGAAAAGAGATAATCCTATATAAAATAGGTTTTAATTGACTTATTTTGATATGGTTTACAGAGATGAACAGAGATAGTCCTATATAAAATAAAACCCTACTATTAGTATTCTTCCTCTTTCTAGTGTTCATTTACTCATATAAATCCCACTGGCAATAAGGCAATTACACCACAGATGGTAGAGTTCAAACAAATTAGATTCTACTGTCTCTTCACAAATAGCTTCACTGCACAAACTTCTCCAAAGCACGTATGTGCCGAGCCCTCGTCTTGCCACTCAATTGCTTGCATAACATCACCAAAATGCTCTCTTTTATCTGCATTTCATCTTATCAGGAGTGCCTCTTCACTGGCTCCTTCCCTTGCCTTAGTTGACCCCTCACAACCATATACTCTTCCCCAGTTATTGCCCTCTAAATGCAAGTGAAGGACAAACATCATGTACTCATCAACTTGCAGAGTGCTTTTCCTGTATTTTGCATCTCTTCTTTCCAATTGCTCTTTCACTCTCCCACCTCTCCTCCACCTGTGTATATGCATGTGCCTTCTATATCCTATATCCCTCAGAACACAGACCGTGTCTCCTTCCATGGCCACGTAATGCATTTTACAAGGAGACTTCAACCCTGGTTACACCAAGGGTTCTACAGCTCTGTATTACAAATAATTAATATCTTCATTAATACAGCAAAATCTGTTCCCCTGGAGGTTTTGCACAGATAGATAGATTTATTCTTATCTCAGCAACTCAGATCAGCTTGACTGCTGCTGTAAATAAAAGGAGTCGCCTTGGCATGAAGGAGTGCAAAGGTAGGTTCTCTAAATATGGAATAGATGATGATAAACCTTGAGGAGCTGGATAGCCACCACACCATCAAATCAAATTTTGGAGCACTGCAAAGCCAGAAAGGTCCCGACACGATGTTCCTCTGATGAAACTACCTCAATACCCATTGACGCAACAAAAGTAGCCGAACTGCTATTGCTAATTGCCTATGTCTCTGGTTTGGGTAACCTGAAGTTCTGGATCACTTCCATCCAATTTCAGCCACAGCAGATGCCTAGTCCTCTGTGGGATGGGAGTGGTCCAAGGTGAAGGCGTCTTTGGACAATCTGCCTGTAGTGTTTGTTATTTAAATTCATAGGATAGGCATCCTCAGAGTAAAAGGGGCACCTCTAGCTATATTTATGAAACTCAAAGGAAGAAAGAATGACACCAGACCTGTGTATTTCAGCTGAATCAGAAAAGAGGTGGACAGAGGACCGAAAAAATATTCAAGAGCTCCAGCTTCAGCTCAGGCATCACAGACTGAAATCATGAAAGTCTGAAACCAATATTTGATTGTAGTCTTAATCAAATCTTAAATCTTCAGCCTATCCTTGCGTATAGTTTTAAACTTAGTAGATACAGGAACCCTCCCCTGCAACTACCAGATTTCCCATTTAACGGCAACATCAAACACTCATCACATTAAGACCCAAGAGAATTTTTAATTGACTACACTTTGCAAACTGTTTTCTACTTTTCAGGTGACTGGACTGGTGCTTCCTGCATTTTGTGTGTGAATTCTTTCCCAATTAATTAAAATTTGCATTTAACTCTTCCCTCTAAAAGGAGCGAGTTTCTCTTATTGACAGAAACAGCTTTCACAGCCCACTTCTAGAAACTTCTTGCTACTAAAGGTATTAAGTTATGTACTTTAAGCATAAAAAAAATATCTCACTGGCAATCAAGTCTCCATTCATTTACGCAGAAATCTTGGCACAGAAATCCAGAGAAGGCAAATATCTGTCTCCAAGGTTTGGATATGGAAACTAAGCTCTGTCCACAGCCTGACTGTGAGGTTTTTAACTTAAAGAAGCTGCAGTATCTACTGTCCCCCATCTGGAAGCTATTTGCAGTACTCTGGCTGCTGTATGCAACCAGATATGGAGGCAATCCTGAAAGACTAATGGGTGCAAAAAGATAGAGAATTTGGGATGCAATTATAACATGCCCAAGTAGGGAACTTAAAGAAGAACTAATAAAACTTGCTTGCTCTGGGAGCTAAAGAACTTTAGTTAAGGTAAAATAAAGTTTAAAAAAAAAAATCAGTTAAGATTTTACAGGTAAAAACTATGTTGTGAAAGAGATGAAAATAAACAAAAAGTGAAAACAGACAGAAGCCAAAAAAAAGTTTGAAGTAGATAAATTGTTTACAAAAGCAGATTTTAAAATGAAGTTACTGAATAGACCAAGTGCCACATTTCTGCCATGCCCTGGGCATGGCTTTGCTACTGTTTTTGTCTTGTTCAAAGTGAATTTATCTCTATTTTTTTTTCTTTGTTTCTTTATTATTTTCTTCGTTTTAAGTTTACTTCTTGGCTACTAGTTAAATTTACCTGCAATTACTTCTAGCTGCTTTTTTACACATTTAGCTTTGGAGTAGCAAAGCCTCATAGCAGCCAACAGTGAATATATTCCTTTGAGATGTACAGCCAAGTGTATTAAAGGTGGGAAGAAGACAGACCCAATGCCTAATCTAAAATATTCTGGGTAAGCTTTTATTTGATTTAACTGAGCCATTAAATTTGAAGGTGGAAGGAAAAGCATGGCAGATTAAGGAGAGGAACAGCTGAAGTCCAGGGGAAATGCAGCACCCAGGCGGTTCTTGGGCAGGAATTCTGTTCCTGGACAAATCATAGAGCAAGCCCTCTTCAAACATTTCTGGGTGCACGATGGAGGAGAAGGTGGTCAGGAATCATCAGCACAGATTTACCAAAGCTAAATCGTGCCCGAACAACCTGAGTGCCCTCTGTGATAAAATGACTGGTTTTGTGGACAAAGGAGAAGCCGTGAATGTCATTTGCCTTAAGTTTGCAAGGCTTTCAAAACTGCATCCCACTGTATTCCTGTATTGAGAGATTATGGTCTGGATGGGGGGACAACCAGGTAAAGTATGTGGGGCTCAGAGGGCAGTGGTTAATGGGTTGTGGTCCAACTCCAGGCCAGTGACAAGTGGGGCACCACGGGGGTCTGTCTGGGGACCTGGGCATTGAACACCTTTATCAGTGACCTGGAGGAGGCCCCTTCTGTGTTGCTGAGAGGTTTTACATTACAAAGGAGAAACTGATGTAAGGTGGAACTCTAGGGTTACAGAAGTCTTCTGGGATCTTGTCAGGGAGCAGGGGAAATTCGGATGATAGCTTTGGAGTTTTCCTTGTTTTGAAAACTAATGACAGCAGGAAATACTGGAGGCAAAGCAATGAACTGCAACACGTGGCAAGGCATTATTTCTGTGAAATACTGGATCATATGCCCCAAAAGTGAGAAGAACAACTAAAAGGGACTGAGTCTGAGGGGCAGGAAGGGCTGATGGTTGGCTGACAACTGACTGGAGCAGACAGGGAGGCAGAATCCATTTAAAGCAAAAGATTTTAAACAGTCAGACCCCATTCAGAAGTGAATTGAACAAAAGTGTCAAAGACCGTTAAGGAACTATTTCAGCAGCATCCGCACCAGTGTCAGGATTCTCAGTCTGCGTAGGAACATCACATTTAGTAGGAGCTGATGCAAATTCATTTTCCCTCATGTTGCAGTAGACCAGTGGCACGTACAAATCAACATTCCAGCCAGACAAAAGGTGCCTAACGGCAAGAAACCAGTAACACAACAGTGAGCCTTCCTCAAACTTTATGATTAGAAAATATGGAATACTGTTACCATAGCCTGCAAACTGCCTATCAGCTGGGATGTATATGTCTAGGAAGAAAATGTGAATGAAAGTCAGGAGAAAACCACTTGAAAGAGGTTTTCTGGTAGCCAAAAAGGGTTGATACCACAATTCTGAAAAACGCCTTTGGCCAATGCTGGTTTTAGAGCACAGTAAAGGGAACAGTTGGATTTATTACTGCAAGTGAGTTAGATGGAAATAGAAACGGAAATAGAAATAGTACTATTACAAGCTCGCTATCTGTCTATTTGACACATACACATATAAAGGAAAAGGGTAATACTTAATTTGTGTTGTTTCCCAAATGCAGAAAATGTAAAAAAAAAAAATCTTTGGGTAAAAAGAATTGCTTGCAGGGCTAAAAAATACTCAAATGTATTAGGAAGAAAAGAAACATTAACAAAAGTAGGGAAGCAGTAAAATACTCAATGATGCAGAGAAGCCAGATGTGTTCAAAAAGTTATTCTATACTGTATTTTGAAAGAAGCAGTGTGATCTACACTTATCATTTTAGCATGATAAAGTATTTTCCAGTCCATAAGTAACTCAGCGGGATATTACACCATAACGATAAGAAAGAAAATATTTTAACAAACCCAAATAGCTTGCATCAGAAGTAAAAAAAGTTGGCTTAGGGCATTTTGTCAGCTGCTGTTTATTTTCAGTATACCTGGTACTGGCACAGTCTGCAAAGATGGAGAAACATTAACACCCTAATATTCAGAATGTGAGCAGGGATAACCCGAGTAACAGAAAACTTTCTATAACCCCCAATAAATTAATGGAAAACCTGACTGAGCATTCATTTATCTTAGAGAGAAGTAAGGAACAGGGATATAAGTACTGCCTCTCAATAGCATCTCTTGAAAAATAAATCCTGTCACATAAGCCCGATTACATCCTTCAGGACACTACAAGTTCAGCTGATAAAGGAGTCAGTAGAGATATGATGTGCTTAGATTTCTGCAAGGCATTTGACTTAGCACAGAACAATCTGATGAAAATATTAGAACTATACAATATTAATAAATTCCAGTTTAAATAGATTAGACAACAACCCAATCTCAAAAAATAGCCGTTAATGAAAAACCATTAAATGAAGAGATTAGTTGTCTTTTTTTATGAGATTGCTATGACACATTCATTGAGCGAGTATAAATATGCTGCTGATAAACTCAATAAGAATAGGCAAATTTATAAATCACCATTGCAGAGCAGGCAAAAAGAAGGATCTTGACTACTACTTTTTAACTTTTTTAAATTTTTTTTGACTGTTGCAAGTTATCTCCAGGAGCAAGGGCTGCAGTGCAGATATACAGACCAGGGCCTGTGGAGCCTCAAAAGCATGTAGGTGTTCTGGATGGATGAACACAGAGCAAAAAAGAAGGCTAGGAAGGAAAAGTTAACTGTTACATGTCATTGGTAAAACCAAGACCAGAATGCTACAGTATAGTAGCAGTAGTAGTAGTATTTTGATTTCCACATTTTATAAGGAATAGTGAAATGCAGATGATCAGGTTGATGGGAATCAATGTACTGTGAGTACATGCTTCCAAAAAAAAAAAGAGGAAGCTAGCTGATATGATGCCAGATGAAAAGCAGGTAGGAAATCAGGTGTGAAAATTTAGCAATAAGTGTTCAGCCAGGGACTGTACTCTTAGCTGATGGTGGATTCCTGGACGCACTCTGTTTCTTCAGATGAAGAAGGTGTCTTCCTTCAAGGTTCTGTGTAGCAAAAAGTAAATTAAAACTAAGATTTGGAGCTCAACACAGGCAAAACTTAGTAGAAGTCAATGGTCCACTAGAGACATTAAGCCAGATAACCAAAAGACCCTCTCCACTTTTCATGTCTAAATCTAAGTTGCATGAATGTCGTGGGAAGCTTGCTAATCCCTATGTTGGCAGATTTTAAAAAGATACGTCTTAAAAATAACATATGTACACTGAGAGGGGCAGAAGAAAACATACCTTCACCTATTTATGTTCTGAACTGGCCAGACCAGAGCCAGTAATGCTCTGAAAGCTGAAAAACTTCATATGTCCTCAGCATTATACCCTGGCTATGTCTCACGTTTTTGTATTCCCAGCAAAAAAGAACA
Source organism: Aquila spilogaster (assembly GCA_024606505.1). Classification (NCBI taxonomy): domain Eukaryota; kingdom Metazoa; phylum Chordata; class Aves; order Accipitriformes; family Accipitridae; genus Aquila; species Aquila spilogaster. The sequence continues at coordinate 8,948,876 of JANHGO010000037.1, forward strand.
GCAAAAATGTGACTGAAGAAAACGTTGCTTAAGAGAGAGTTGAGATTTTTTCCACCACTCATTTTAGCTGTTTTGGCACAAAGCAGGAAGGCAGAAAAGCTGTTGGTGCCCTCTTATCTTAACATTTCCATGCCAGCCGTAGGCAGCCTGCAATGAAATCGCATTTGCAAGTGTGCCATAATGTTACAGCAAATGCTGTCATTCAGCTGGGATATTCCATCGCCCTCCAACCAACAGTCAGGAAATGCCCTATAGGATAATTGACAGTCTACTGTGAATTACACAGCTATAAATAGCACACCACGGGTGCCTGGTGAAAGGATGATAAAACACAAGTGAAAGTTGAGTTTTTATGAAGTCATTTGCACCACAGAGAAGTATTTATCGCTGTACTTGCAGTTTTTCTATTTTTCCTTCCCCAATACATATAGAACAGGGAGCAGACAGCAATAAAGAACTGTGAAATATGATCTTTAAGAAGTTCGCTCTCTCTTTCATTTCTGTATTCTTTCTGTTCGGGCTCCTTTGCTAAAGTTCCTGTAGTACCATTCACATCTGATCAATCTTGTTCCTATCTCTTCCTCCAAATTGCTTTCCCATCAATAAACATCCCTTGTTCTTCAGATCATTACAAAAGACAGAGGAAGGTGGGCACGCACATATTCTTGTAACATGCCTATGGCTACTGCTTTAAGGAGCATAGAGACAGAGCACTCGAAATTTTCCTTTAGTACAGAAATAAATCCCTCATTTTCTATTCTCAACATTGAAGAGACAACTTGAAGGATCATATGGTTGATTAGGGAAAAAATACCTCCCTCTGAAAGATACAGAAAAGATTCATGAAAATTTAAAGATTAAATACAACCTTCAGGAAGGTTAAGGACAAATAGCAGCAGACATGCCTGTTATTTCTGCATGGACAGTGTACCCTTATCCACATACACAGTATTTCAGCAGTGTATGAGACACAGGTAACTACTCATTCAACTAAGTATTAACCCAAATATGTCTGTATTTTTGTATTCCCATATACTCAACAGAAGCACACAACTGCAGTTTAAGGAATCTGAAGATCTGCACAATTGAAACTTCCATCCAAAATAGCAGTTTCTATCTTTGCTGCATTAATGTTGATCAAATAAATGGCTTGGAGTTCTGATTATTCATAGAACCTTTTTTAATCCATCAATAAATAATTACCATTAATAATCTCTCATCCTTTACTAAAAACAGAGGCAGAGAAAAATCAAGAAAGATGTTTGAAATGTGAAACATTAACTATGGTTCTTAAACCAACTCTACTTCTCCCCTCTAACTGACACGACATTACCCAAACTGCCCTTTAGGAAAAAATAAGGAAAAAGTTAGTTAAGACAGGCTGGAGCCTTCATGTTTACTTGAGGTCAGAGTCATCCTAGTTTCCTGAAAGCAAAATATGAAACAGTCACAGAGAAGAAGAAACAAGTAAAGAGAGGATGCAATATTTTGTCTCCATCCCACTCTACTGCAGAAGAGAACAACCACACCACACTATCTTCAATGGTGTAAACACAAGCTCATATTTTAGTGATTATTTCAGTACAACATTGACCAACAGATTAGGTCTGATTCGCTTGGAGAAGTCAGATCTGTACCTGATTGTGTAAGTCACTGCACACTGCTTGCTTTTGGGACATGGTTTCCTAGAAAACACAGTTAGTAATTGGCAAGAAAAGAAGATAAGAAATAAAGAGAAGAGAGGGAAAGGACAAATAAGAAAAAAACAAGAAAGGAAGAAACAAGAACACAAGTCTCACATTGCAAGTGAGGATCATGGCCTATCTCGGGCTTGGGAGACATGACACAAACCATGCTCTCTTATTTGGTCTAGTGTGAATGCCTCCCAGAACAACACAAGCCTGATGGTACCATAGACCATCCTGGTATCTCAGAAGTAAAGATAAAGAGTCTTTCCATTTGTATTTCATTCACCTAATCTCAATGTCAGATAAAGTCCTCTAGGAAAACAGATGGATGTTCTCATTCTTTTCTTTACTAGTTTCAGCTGATCAGTTTTTGTTCATTCACTTCTGATCTCTTCCTCGCCAGACATGATCTCAACATTGTTCTCAGGTAGTATCAGCAGACTTTTTTGCTGAGGTGTGTGAACTGTCCCTATGCATATGGTTAACCAATGGCAAATCTGTCGACTTAGTAACTTCTGTAATGAGCAGAGGAATAAATTACTGTGACTCAGCTGATGCAAGGGAATTTGTTAGACTACTGTGGCTCAAGTGTTTATCTGAGTGAATGGTCTCTCTTCCAATTTAAAATTTGTAAGAAGTAAAAGTTGCAATTTACCTAGTCTCCACTTATTGCTTTATCCTATCCATTTATTTGGAGGTTGATTTCATGTCAGGGCAAAGACTCTCTCATCCTCTGTGCTTGTACAGAATCTTTCACAAATGCATTTCTGATCTCAGTCACAGATTTAATTAGTTGGATGTCTACTTATCCAGACACTTCTAAGGTCTTTGTCATTCTAAATAGTGCGAGCATGCAAAAGGAATGAAAAAAAATCAGCTTACTCAGATTGTATGAATGAAATTTGTGATGTGAAATTATAATGTGATTCACATTTTCATTATCATCAGTCATGACCAATCAGATTTCCTGCCAGGAACTGATCAGTTTTCAGAATATTTTCGACATTTGTTCTGAATACTCACTCCAAGAAGTCTGGACCAGAGAGAAAAGGCTTTCATCATTCTAAGTGCCAGTCAAATGCTCTCTCTGTTCCTTCCAATCTTCCTCAAAATTTTACCTCTGCTATTTAACTTTTTCTTCCTCTTTAGTTCACTGAGCATCACAGACTCTCATTTAGACACAGATTCAAGAAAGCAAACCAATCTTTATTCTTGGACTCAATCACAATTCCGAACAGGATTTAAGGTATATTTAAGGCTGTGATTAAGCCAAACCCTCCTTTCCTGACCTGGTCCTCTACAAAGCTCTTCTTTTTTTACTAAAAAGATAAAACTGCAGTAATTAGGAGCTGATTTTGAATTAACGAACCCTACACAAATGAAGACTCCTTTCCTCTTCATTGGCCACACAGGCTTTTCTATACACTGAAAAGCAGTAAAGCCCAGAGATAATACTACAGGCATGCAAAGGAAAAAAGAGCGAGCGATGAATAAAGCAGAATTTAAGGGTAGTCACACCACATGCAAATAACCAAATCTGTAAGTGATGCTCTGAAGAAAGGAGAAGCTTTCTAAAACAGTCTCAAAAGAAGAAAGGAGGCCAAGCTTCAACTATTTTTACATAGTGTCAATTTGCAGCTCATCAGCAGGACAGTGCAAGGGAGGATTATGCAACTCCTTCAGGGTGGTTATCCTGTGAGGAATATAATTATAAGGGCTCTGCTCGCAAAGCATGTCAGTCTGGAAAGGCTTCCTCAAAGGGAGATATCTACTACTCAGCCTAAAAGTGGGTCAGGGTCAAGACATAAAAAGAAATGGAAAAGGAAAGAGGAGGAATAGTAACACAGTGAAGGACTCTATGGATCAGGCCTTTTACCCATGAGGATGGCGATGGCAGAGAAAGAAAAGGCATCTCCCCTCTCACCATAGGGTACCAAGGAAGGGCAAATGGGCTCAAGACAGTGGTCATGCTGTCACATTGCTGACAGCAGTGGCATCAAAAGCAGCAGGAATTCATAGTGGCAGCTGGAAGGAGGCCAAAGATATGTGAGGAAAGCAGTGTTCCCCCTTCAAGAAAGGAGGGTTTTGTGCATTGTGGATCTGCTCTTATAGCTATAGCTTATTGGAACACAGCTAAGGCTGTGCTTGCATTCACATGGTAATTGTTTCAGTGTTCTCTGTGCCTAGTAACGCAGTAAATAACTACAGTGAAACAGGGTAGAACGCTGGGATTGCAGAACTAGCAGCAAAACGGCTTCATGTGCACATGCTTCCTGCAACCTTCTGGTACCAGAGCACCTTGCAAAATGCTCAAGTCGTTCTTCTCAAGAGAGTCTAAGGGCTAGTGTCAGAGGAGGCGCAGAACCTGTGGTGCATCTATCCCCTCAAAATGCTAGACTGAGATCAACAGGCACCCAGTTCAGCTGCAGGTGTGTGAGGTTTTGTTTAATTTTTAAGTTACTAAACATAAAATTAAAAAAAAGACTTTTTTTCACTCCTATTATTGAAATGTGGATATATTTTCAAGCCGAAAGAGTAAAGGTCATTAATCTGTTCTGTGGGCCATTGCTTTTGATCACAGAAATAAAGGATGTAATCTAATCAAGTCATTCACTCTTGTAAACAGATCACAGCATAGTAACAATAGCTGCTCCAATGCATTGATGAAGCTACTCGGCATACAGACTTAATGAGCATGAACTGCAGTTCTGTTGGCATAATAGATGGCCCTGCTACCAATCCATAAACTGTGCAGGACTTCAGCAACATGCTCCAGCAACAGACTTCTGTGAGCCCATCATGGTTTACTGGCTTGATAATGAAAGACATCCTCTTTTGAAGAGAGAAATCAGAAGGCATCTATACACTGACTTGCATATGCTGCAGAAATGTTCTTTTTTCAACCATGCTTTGGTGATGAGGCAGCTCCTCAAAGAATGGGAACAGAGGTATGGACATTGTCATAGCACCATATTGTTTGTCTCAGAGAAGTGACTTCACTACTTATTTTCATCAGTGAAACCAAGCAGGCTGACCAGTCTCTTTTCTTCTTCACTACCAAGTGTGCATAAACATAGTCTCTTGTCTCATACATTCTGCGGCTGGCTACTCAAGTAATTCAGAGACAGATGCTCCATGGAAAGCAGACAACACAATAATCCTTCCCCTCTAGGAGTATCCCATCTTCTCTCCATGGGGAAGGAGTGAGCACTACAGAAAAAGCAGAGTCATGGGCTAATGCTCATTTTGCCATCTAAGTACAAGCCTAGAGGCCAAAACTAATCACAATGGCTCCTATTTATATTGATATGACCCTGGCTAGTTCATTCTCAGACCACCCTCTATACACAGCTGTTAGGGTGTTTTAGTTCAAGACACTGATTCAGACACGTGCTATTGAGTTACCAGACCCTTTCTGACTCTGCTGTCAGTGGATAGAAGAAATCACGGGTCTTCTACTGACACCTGCTATCAGCAGGCTGAATACATCCCAAATGGCAGCGTCACAAACAAGCCCTTAAATAGGTGGTGGCCCCAGACCAAAATCTGTAGGAAGGTAATAGCCAAAACTTCCTGGGGGCCTGCAAGGCTCTGAAATTGGTAAATTCCTCTGAGTTTTGTACAGCTAAGAAATGACCAGATATGTTTTAAAGCAGAACAGGGAAGGCCCTGAGGAATTTTCTAACTTAAAATAGGAAAGGAACACCCACACCCACTGCCTGTTTTAGATCCAAAGCAACGCACTAATGAAGATCCTGAAATTCAGAGTCCTCCTCAGAATTTAAATTTAGCAGCTTAGCTACTGTCTTATCTTAAAAAAAAAAAGACTCTAAGAAAAGAAAATCAAACACTACCCACTCCCTTTACTACATCTATGTCAGATCTCCCACTCACCTCCCTTCCCCTTGGCTCCAAGCTTTTCTATTTCTTGACTGAAATCAGAGGCGAGGGATTTTCCCATTATCACCTGCATATTGCATCTTAAAGATGTGAAATGTCTGGAAACAAGCAGCAGCACAAGGCCTGAAGCCTTAAGCTAGATACAGGACCTAAACTGAACACCTTCAGCCCATCTCTGTCCCAGGGACAGAATGTGGCATTTAGTTCACCTAACTGATTCAGATGTTTTGCATATACATTTGCATTGCTTTGTCAACTGGTTTTCCTAAAGTATGTGCTTGATTTCTGTATGGGATTAAGGGACGGAAGAAGGAAGGCTTTCAAAGAGTCCAAAAGAAGATCTTTACCCACTAGATGCAGGTGCCTGGGTCTGACAGCTCTGCTGAGTAGGTGGTCTGGATTGTTCATTGCTCTTCTGAATATGTATGCCATCATAGATGCCTGACTTCATCTTAGATGCCATGTGATGTCACCTAAAAAAAGTCCTCTGCACCTATAGAAAACCCCAAGCCAATTCCTTCCTAACAAAACATGACATTGCACACACAGGCTTCTCCCTGGTGAGGGATGAATGAGCGAACAAACCTCATGGGCAGATGTCGGTCTCGGTGCTCTGGTGCAAATCACTCACACATCAGCAGTGCTGAGGACTTGTATAAGGACGGAACAGATGCTCTGGAAGAGCTTTAGTATTGGAACAAAATATGTTCCACCGCAATCCAGTCTTCTCTTGTTACATTCATCCATGGAGTAATTTAGTCTTTTCCTTCCTCCCAGCTGTACGGGATTCTCTCTGCTGCTTGATACAGAGGGGTTTGTGTGCAGCATCTGACTGAGCCCTCTCAAATGAATCCTTTCAGTCTGTATGGTATGGGCTGGGGGAAGGAGGGGAAAGGCAGAAGGTAGTTCTATCTATGGATGGATGTATAGAAGGATGCATATGTAAGAGCCATACCTATTAGGTATTCAAAATTCTGGAAGTGTTCTGGGCTTCTTTCCTCCTAGCATGAAGAATTACGTATTAATATTGAAATACTATATACCTTAGCCATATTCCCCCACAAACACATTTACTTGGCTGTAACTTTAAATTTTAAATATTAAAGTGGAAGACTTGAGACCTATTTTTCAGCTGAAATTAATTGTCTAAAGCTTGCCGCTATTTTAGTTGGGAAACCGTCAATCTCTTGTTTTGTTTCTTGGAATACAACTTTCTCTTAATAGTTGCAAAAATAAGGCCACAGGAACATAAGCACAGCAACATTTGGCCAGACCAAAGTGCATCTAGAACAATCCTGTGTTTGTCATAATGCTCAATAGCAGATGTCTAGTGAACATGTAAAATAACAGAGGCAGAGTAGTTGATCCTGCACTCCTAGCTCCCAGCTGCTTGATTTTTTTAGGGACTTTCTGAGTTGGAAAGAGCATTCCTACTACCACATTTAATAGTTTTCAGTGGCCATCTCTCCTTGCTAGATTTTTCTTCTGTAAACACACCCAATCATTTTTAACCCCTGTAAACCCACTTTTTGGCATCCCAATTATTCTCCAACAATAAGGCCCACGGTTACACTAGGCGTTAGGTGAAAAAGCACTTAACTGTTAATTATTAGCTTTTCCTTCACTCTTCTGAAATAAAAAATAACTCATATTTTTTTCAATTTGATTCCTCTATCATATTTTCCTTTCAGCCATTTTTTCTTCAAGCTGACGCATCTTTGCTCTTTTTTCATTCTCCTTGCATAACATTTTTTTGGTGTTTCTAGGCATCCTCATGCCCCATCTTTCTACTGTTTCAAGGTCTAAACAGCTCCTTTTCAAGATGGGCTCATTGGTATTCAGGATGTGGGCAAGCCATAGATTTATACAGTGGCATAATGATATGTTCTGATTCTTTCTTCATTACTTTTCTAATGCATCCTAACGTTTTATTTGCTTTTTTGACTGTTGCCAAGTATTAGGATAAGGTTTCCAGAGAACTGTAAATATCCAACTGCAAAGTTGTGGTAAAGTATTTTTGCACATACAGTCCTTGATCTAGTTTTGTTAAATTTTAACTCAGTTGATGTTAGTAGGACTATTTCAGAGATATACTGGCATGACAGACAGGCCTCTGCATAAATGCTACAAATGCTTTTGGGATGAAGAGTGTCATGTGAATGTGCTGCATTTAAATTACATGAAGGCAATTTAAAGAAAAAGAAATTTGGCCCAAACTCTGGAATCTGGTCCTGAAAGTATCCATGTATACAAGAAGATAGTTCTTGTTACTGCAGGCTCTAATACTTCCTTGCCCAAACATCTCACTGCAGAATGAATGAGTTCTATTACAAAAGTGAGATGAGATGAAAGAGGATACATCCCTGTCATACTCAACACAGACGAACAGATAGTCCTTGCTGCAAGGACCTTCTGATCCAAATAATATAGAAAGAAATGGAAAGATGAGAACAAGAACAATAGCAGCATAAACAAGTCAATGCCGTCATGTTCTGTCAGGAGAAATGGAGTTTTACAGGGAGAACAAAACCTGAATGAGCAGGGAGATGGCAATAGAAAGAGAAACTGGAATACAGGAGTAGAAAAAGAGTCTGAGAGACTGGGGTGAAGGTAGACCAAAGTGAAAAGCCTGTGTGAGAAAGGGATCTGGATTTCACAGCTGGAGAAGAGAGTGCCAGCAGCTATGAGTGGGGTATCACAATAGTCTGCCCTGCCATGGAGCCAAGAAAGGGCCGCTGTAATTATTAACCCTTAAACAGTGGGGCCACTGAAGCTGAAAGGGGCACAGAATATGTCCTGCATCCCCTGAGACTATGTTTAACCTGGAAAGGCAGATAAACAGCATCTTATCTGATACCACAGCCAACATACTTGATGAACAGAGACAAGAAGCTGCAGTGCTGAAGGGATACAGATTTATTATTACTCCCCTTGGTTTCTTCAGCCCTGGCAGAGATGCAAAGCGTGTTCACTGTTCCTGATCCTTCCTTCCCAGAGAGTGGGAGGAAAAGGATTACTCTGCGGCACTGAGCAACAACCATTGTTCCTGCAGCAGGAGGAAACCATGGTTTGCACCTTCCCAGTCAATTTCAAATTTTCTCCTAGTCCTGTTCTGCCTATTTTTCCCCACAACAGGGTTAGAGAAGGCTTTTTAAGGAGAGCAGTCCATCAGAGCTGGCTTCCCTATAACAGATGAGCAGATTTTGAGGATGGAAGAGTGTTTACACTCAGTTTTCTGAACTCCTGCATGTCACGGTGCTGCCTGGTGTAGAACTGGCAGCTCCAGGAAAAATATCTGGTCCGTTGTCTGTGCAGACTTCCAGAAGGTCTCAGAAGGAAGGAGGCTGCTGCTAGAGCTGGACGTATTTTCCCAGGTATTGCCCTGTGGGCAGCAGAGTGCTGCTATCTACTGCTCTGGGATGCCTTTGGCAACTCATGAATGAAGAGAGTTTCTCAGAATTTGATCCCACTTCATGCTGTACTACAGAAAAAAGCCATCTCCCACCTGCTTTCCAGCACAGCTCTGCAGCCTCCTTGATTATCTATCAGATCAGCCATTTAGCAAATTTCTTGTCATGCTGACCATCTGGAGCCACAGCTCATTTGGTAAAGAAGAAACTGTTGTTGCAGCTTAGCCAAGACTGAAGAGGGTCTGTCTCATAAAGCCAAGCAAACAAGAAGCTAGCGAGATGGTGCACTCTTCATCTTCACCATCACTCCAGTCTCTTCCTCTTGCTGTTACCTAAAACAGCTGGAACATCCCTGTTATGTGGAAAGACTGAACCAGTGATTCACCGACTGGGGGCAACAGTTCAACTTGCTTTTACCTCTCTCTTTTCAGAAGCTTCCCCTTGTGATAAAATAGAAAGGCACATGATCCTGGAGAAATAGTGAGTCAGTTTTAGGTTCTCTTCCCCTGTCCTGTTCCCCATGCTTAGGAATCTATAATTTGGCTGGTACCTATATACATGCATTGGTTGCTTAGTGAAGTACAGAGCATAGGTACACCACAAGGCTATGTTAAATTCAGTTCACAACCTGTTTATTTCCTTTTCTGCCTTCATTAATTGATTTTTCCTTCTTCTAAATCTAGCCCCCTGACCTTGTGAAAAGAACTTTTTATTTCTCTCCTTCACCCAATACTCCACAGCCTCTCCAGCTTTATTTGCATCTTTTGCCTATTTTACTATAAGTAGCATTAAAGGGCAGGGGAAGGAGGGACAGAAACATACGACAATGATCATACTACTTCAATATAGCCCTTTTTTTCCATCAGCATAGAGTTATTTGGAAACCAGTTTGAGTTTTGCAAGTTATTTGTTGCCATAAGGCTTAGCTCTCCTTCAGCACTTTTCCTCCAAGGATCTGAAATTCCTCTACAAATGTCAATTAATTAAGCAGTCTCCATGCAGAAAGTTTCATAATACTCATTTTAAAATGAGAAAACTAGAGCAGTGAAAGCGTTGTTGTTTATTGCCAGCTAATGGTAAAATTAGTAATAGACCCCTGGAGTCTCCCAGACCTTATGTTTTAATGAATTGCATTCATCTCCGTTATTTAGAATGGGATGGTTTTTACCCCATAATTTTTAAAAGGAATTCTCTCCTTCCTTCCCCAATACAATAGAAACATCTCCCTTTTCCTCATAACAAACATCATGTAAGTACAGTTCCCCTCATGAACAGAAAGGAACCTCTCTCATACCTAGAAGGACTCAGTCTTTAGCCTTTCTCCCCTCTTTTCCAAGGCCTTTCTGGTTACCAGACCATAATCAGAACCATGCTGTATTAAAAATCAGAGCAGTGAAATTAGTACATAAAAATCCTGAGTTTGTGAACAAATTATCTTTTGCCAGTCTGAGTCACAGGACACCTGTGGTGTCAGGTGGCTCATTCTATGCAGAGGAAATAAAACCTTACAAATAAAAATATTTGTGCAACATACTTGAAATCATTGGGGAGATTTTCCTTGGTGTGGGAAATACGAACCTGGCTAATTCCCTCCTTGATGAGTGACTTAACCACCCTGCTCTTACACTTCCATCCTCACTCTTTATGGTTGCATCTAATTTGGCCTGTGCGCATGAGCTGAGCAGGTATGAAGGGGAATGGGATCTGGACAGGCTGTGTCTCCTACCTAGTCTATGACTTCAGATTCCTTTTTTTAATGAAAAAAATGGACTTAAATAGAAGGATGGTACATTTGATGCTATCTTAATAGGGAAGATGAGATGCAACCAGCTTTCTCACTCAGATGTAGGGGTGCAGAAGCACTTTTCTGTCTCCCTCTGTTTAGAGTGCTTTAATCTTTAATCTGCTTAATTTTAGATTACCAAAACTGTCTTAATACATGTAGCTTCATTTAATTCTCCTGGAAATGAGAAGGAATAACATCCGGAAGACAGAGCACAAGCCCCTTTCCCAGCTTTTTAGTTATTTGGACTTGTTCCCCAGTCTGGTACTGACTGTGGAGCATGCAGCCCGGGGATATAGACTCTATCACCACATAGAGCCACCTAAATCCTTTTATGTGTCTAGACTCAAATCCTCCAGCTAGCTGTGCTATCAATCTACCCTCTAAATTTTACTTGAGAGGTAGCAAGGGACGTGGGGAAGGAGAGCAGAAACCCAGGCTGAACTATATAGCCTACAGCACCTTGTGGTCTAGTTTCTTTCTTTCATTTCATGTGCTGCAGTGCACAGCTTTTTAGGAAGTCACTACTGCCTCGATACATGAAAAATATAGCTGATCTAAATTTATGCCACTCACACTTAGTTTTTTCCTCACGCACAGCATCTTTAAAAGCACTGCCACAGAAATGAGACCACTGGGACTAAGGCTGTTGGCAGAACACAGAAGAACCTGTGCTCAAAACCACAGTCAAGTGGACATGGTTTCCAGCAGATTTCAGATGCTTGTGCTTATAGCAATCTCCTTCCTTGGCTGCTAGGCAAGGACTGATGTGCATCACATCCAATGCCTCGCTGAGGGTGATCCCCTCCTCAATTAATTACACTTCTTACACCAGTGATTGATAGACCACTCTCAAATATTGCCCGACTCCATTAACTTTGTACATCCAATGACTGACTGAAAAAATTAAAAAGAACACAAAGAAACACAGTTTCACAGTAAAAGGTGCATAGAGGATGTCACCTCAACCAAATGTGTCTGAACATGAATAATCTCACAGAAGAACAAACGGTGATGATTTACAACAGATCCTAAGTTGGGGAGATTTCAGCAAAAGCTGTAAGAATGCTTCCTGTGCCTAGAGCTTGGTTTGTTACTGAGCTCACATTGCTCCGTGCAGTTGTATGGTCTGATTAAACATTTCTGAAATCTGTTCTTCTGATGTCAATGGTTTCCACACCACCATTTGTTTAAAGCAGTCCTCCAAAAATGAATATGTCTCTCCCTTTTCCTGTCCCTTGCACATGCTCTAAATGAAATTAAGCTGTCCCTCATGCTACTCCTGTTTTGTCCTTTGCCAGGGACAGTCCTTTTTCTTTTGCTGCATGCTGATACTGCACAAAATTGTCTCCAAAGACATTAATTTTATTCTATTAAATGTAGACACTTCCACCCACAACAGTTACCCCAGGATTCCTTCATAGTCAACTGAGAGAAATAAGCATATCTAGGAGAGAATTTATCTCATCAGCTTTGGCTGATGTCTAAAATAGCTCAAATGAAATGCAGACTAAAAGAACCCATCTTTCTCCATTGATTAGAGAGGAAGCCTGAGGGGTTAGCTCAGATATAAATGTCAACATTATAGGCAGTAAGGTAGGTGAGATGAATCCCAAATTATCTTACCAGTTAGATATGATGGGCAAAGATAGCAAAAAAGAGTAACAGGAAGATGAAGGCATTCATAAAAAAGTATATAGATAAACATTGCCAGACCAGAAGTAGATGTCAAATCTGTCCCATTTCAGTCCAGTTCCCTTGACTCTTTCTCTTAAACTTCCAATTAATTCTTGTATAGCACAAGAGTACACTTACAAAATTCAGCACATAGTTTCATACACACAGAGATAAAATTTATATATACTTAATTTATATTTTAAATTAAGCCTGGTTTTTGACCCAGTGAGTTTCTGTTCCTGAAGGTCAAGCAAAACTGGTATTTTGAGATCTGTTAACCAGGGAAGCACATAGGCAAATAAGCATATCCTGACTTTAGTTCAGTGAATAATAGTTCTTCTTTCTCCTCTCAATTTTTACATCCTTACTACCCCTGAAGCTACTAATGTAATTGCTCCTTTCAAGTATTAATTCAAAAATGAAAATTTTACTAGCAACCTGTGTCGTTGGTTGGGATTAACTGAGTAATTGTAACAGTGAATGTCTGAGATGACATAGGATACATTGACTCACTCCTGTCCAAGAATATGAAGACTGATTGCACCACTAAATAAATAATGACCTTGGCTTTTCCTCAGGTGATACTTAACACTGAGGTCAATGAATATTGATAGTCATTAAGATAAATATGCTTATATATTAATCCAATCAGTTGGCATTTTTATGAAAATACTCCATACAAATTTAGGATGAGATTTTGCAATGAAGAGTGGGGAAGTATGGCCCAAAATACTGCCTTATGCAAGTAAGGTTGGCAGAATAGAACTAGAAAATCATTATTTCCAAAACTACTTAAGGTGCTTAGGTTCCTAGAATGAATTAGGACCAATCCTGTGCCCATCATCAGTAGCAAATAATCCCCATGAGAAGATATGGTGAAAACTTTCCACTACCAAAAGGCAAACCCACCTTTTCTTAGCTCCATGTCCTGATCCAATCTCATTCAGAAGTGAGGGTTGCAAACTAGTAGCTAATTGTACCCTAGAAGAAGGTTTGATAGTCCTATAAAGCATTCTGAAGGCTCCCAAGGTGCCATGTAATTACACGCCCCAGTTGCAGTATATTTTCAGCCACAGAGGATGGGATTCATCTTCAGATGAAGACACGTAATTCTCTGTGTCTACATGGAGAAGTCCATATGTGATCTGTACAACCCAGCTCCCATCAGTAATGGCTATCTAGTCACTATAAACTGGTATACTCTAGTCAGTGCAGCTCAGAGGGTGACCCAGTTCATCCTAAAGTTGACATCTAGGATGTCTGCTGAAGCAGGACTCAGTGACCTAAGGAGAGGTCTCTAGCATAACTTTACAGTGGTCCCAGCTGCAACTCCATGATACTTTGTGAGTTGTGTGTCACACCTGCCCCGCGTCTTACGTAAGGATTACTCCAAGGGCTAGAAGTAAGAATGTAAAAGGTGAAACATCACTTGGTGATCTGGACAACTAGACAACTAAAGAATGTTGGGGGACATTTTCTGGCCCTAAGGCCAACTGTATATTCTGGCCACATCCATACAGCTAAACTTAGCATCCAATACAATACCCAGCTGGGCTTTCTGAAATGGACCTTGGCCTGTTCCAAGTCTCAGGAATTGTCTGAAGTAATTCTGGTTTGTTCAGCCAAAACACTGGCAGGGGCTGCTCTGAGAATTTCATGCTACAATCAAGCTGTGGAGTCTATGCCCATGCCCTAGCACTGTTCAAACTACTGGAATAGGTAAAATCTACTTGTTTAACTGTTAGGCCCGTATGTCTCATGTGCCTCAATTAAAAGCATAGAATCCTGTGATTAGGTTTTTTTCCAGCTCTTTTTAGTGAATTATAGGCATCGTGTTGCCAGCCTTGCTTACAAAAGCTAGTGTGATATCTACTGATTAAAAGCATTAGAATAACACCAGGGTCAGTCTTATACACAAAGGCTCCAATTTCATCCCAGTGATGGAATGCATCTCCAGACCTCCTGGAAAGACTTTTTCCCAAAGAGTGAGAAAAGGACAATATCTCATCAGATCACATACTGGATGTCACATCAGTCATGAGATGAATGTTGGGCTGCAATGCTAACCTGCAAGTGGTGCGGGTGTTGGTCTGCTCAGAGCATATCACAAACCTGTCTACCAGGGGTGAAATAGCAGCTGGAGATCCTGGATGCAGAGAGGAAATACAGGTAATGTGACTCTTGAGAAAGTAATTAATTCTGTTCTTTTTCCCCCCAAAGGATCAAACTGGTGGGTTTGGGGTTTTCTTTTATGTCTTGTCTTTCAAGTGACTTCTATGTTTCTTAAGATATGAAGATAGCTATTACTTCAGCTATTAGACTCAAGCCCCAAATAAGTTCACTGTTATTTGCATTTAAATTCAGTTGTTTATCCTTCATTTGTACTCAACTACTTGATTTTAGCTACTGCAGAGTTTCTCCATTTGGGTTTTTTTCTCTTTTTTTTTTTTTTTCCAAAGTGAATATTAGCATTACCTGTTGTGATAAGTGCTCTTCCAGCTACCTTGTCACAGCTGACTAGGCACCTGTCAAACCAGTCACAAATCCACGAAATATTCTCTCCCTCCAACTCCATTAACATACATGTGCAAAGATGATTTTGCAGGGGAGACTTTACGTGGGAATTCAAAATGAGACCGTTATCTCATACTGCAGAATGACGGTGAGACTTCTAAGATGCTACAGTCCCAAAGGTAGTTTAATCACAACTTTGCTCTGTACCATGAAATACAATTATTTTATAGCTAACCAATTTCAGAAATGTTTAAGGTAGTCTGAAGCAGAGACTGTGCTGGGCTAGCATCTGACACAGGAGGATTTTAAGTTGATGCACCTGTAGGCACTACTACAGGTAGATGATTTGAGTGGGTTGACTTTTGCATTCATCCTTTTGTAAATGCTGTATGCTGTGATTAGTTTTCAGCTGTTACCAAAAAGAGCAAATCCACTCCCTGTCCTCCTCTCCACCAGGAGCCGATCCCAGTAACATGGCTAGCAGGACAAGAGATCTCCAGCCAGGGGTCAGCCCTCGTTGGTGTTCCCCAACAAATTTCTCTGGAGGAGATCTCCTCACAAATACCAGCTCTTCTCTCATGCCCCCGAGCCCCAGCAGCCAAACCCCCAAAGCGGAGGGGATACACTTGGGGCCCTGACATCAGACAAGTCCCTGCAGTTGAGGAAATAAGAAAAGAGTGCAACAGAGATAGGGTTTGGATTGGAGAGAGGCGTGGAGAGAGCAAAACTACTTCCTCTGGTGACCACCTCACTTCATTACATCCCTCGTACAAAACTTCCATGTCCTTGCAAGAGAGCAGGACTGCATATTTATTGAGTGAATAGCTTATGGAAAGACAAGGCGTGAACAAGTCATTGCCAGTAAACCACTTAATGAATGTCATGGTTGAAGTCCAGCCTGCAATAAAGCACCACAAAGCCACTCGCTCACTCGTCCCCCCCCCACCCCCTGGTGGGATGATGAGGAGAAAACATAAGGAAAAGCTCGTGGGTTCAGACAAGGACAGGGAGGGATCACTCACCACTTAAGGTCACGGGCAAAAGACAGGCTCAACTTGGGAAAAAACAAAATAAATTTGATTTGTTACTAATCAAATCAAAACAAGGATAATGAGAAGTAAAACCAAATCTTAAAAACACCTTCCCACCACCCCTCCCTTCTTCCCGGGCTTAACTTTACTCCTGATTTTGTCTACCTCCTCCTCCTGAGCAGCGCAGGGGGACGGGGAATGGGGATTGTGGTCAGTTTATCACACGTTGTCTCTGCCGCTCCTTCCTCCTCAGGGGCAGGACTCCTCACTCGTCCCCTGCTCCAGCGTGGGGTCCCTCCCACGGGAGACAGTCCTCCATGAACTTCTCCAATGTGAGTCCTTCGCACAGGCTGCAGTTCTTCACAAACTGCTCCAGCGTGGGTCCCTTCCATGGGCTGCAGTCCTTCACGAACTTCCCTGGCGTGGGTCCTTTCGCGGGCTGCAGTCCTTCAGTCACAGCCTGCTCCAGCGCGGGCTTCCCCACGGAGTCCTGGCCATCTTGGGGGACATCCATCCCCCTGCTCCGGCGTGGGCTCCTCTCTCCCCGGGCTGCAGGTGGGCATCTGCTCCCCCGCTCCCCTCCGTGGGCTGGGGGGGGACAGCCTGCCATCACCACGGGCTGCGGGGGCATCCCCTCCTCCCCCGTTCTTCCTCCCCTCCTTCCTCACCAACCTCAGTATCTGCAGAGGGGTTCCTCTCACTTCCCAATCTCCTTCCCCGCTGCAGGTTCCCCTTCTTAAATCTGTTCTCCCAGAGGCACTACCACCGTCGCTGATGGGCTCGGCCTTGGCCAGTGGCAGGTCCGTCTTGGAGCCGGGGAAGCTTCTGGCAGCTTCTCACAGGAGCCGGCCCTGTGGCCTGTCCCCCACTACCAAAACCCTGCCACACAAACCAATACACTGAACTAGGTCCTTTTCTTCTTCATAAGTTATGCAGACTGATTTTCATATTTTATGCGTTACTCAGTGAATGGCTTGTGACAATATTTTTCACCCCAGGAACTACCTGAAAATTATCTGATGCAGCTACTGTTTCAAACATTCATTCTAAATAATATGCTGTTGGTTCCTTATCCCAACACAGCATAGCTTTTGCTACTCAGTGGAAGAATTCACAACCCTCACCTGAATTTTCTAGATGGCTGCACAAAAATTTCTGATAATTATACTCATGCAAGTACAATTCTTTGAAGCATATACTATTTTCCCTTTTCACAAAAGTGTTAGAGTGGAAACAATTGCATACAAAAGGTCTTTGCCAAATTCAAAGTCTGAAGTATGTGGGTTTCCTGCAGTAACTTCTTCCTGTAGCATTTCGTGTAGTTCACTTGTTACACTAAAGGTTCAGGGTTGGGCTGTGAGGAAAAACCTGCAGAATGCTTTACAAGTGCATGGATTACCCAGTTTTCCTGGAAAATTTGAGCAGTCTGTCTGCAAAAATCTTACCAGGAGTGACCTCATTCTATCAAATGTGAATTGTTTCTCTACTTTAAGAATGTCAATACCTGAACAATTTGAGGAGTGAGAAGTTTAGTGGCATGCAGAGTGCTAAGAAG
>JANHGO010000037.1:8966533-9053649 GCA_024606505.1 Aquila spilogaster
GGGTGAGCTTGTGGAATTTTGCTGAAGCTTTGCAAAAGTTTAATGCTAACGTATGCAAGGATAACCTACCACACTACGTCCTGCATAGCGAGTCTCATTGATTACCACATCCTGCCTATCGAGTTTTGTTTCCTAATCTTGAGCGAACAAAAGGTTCCTGTTTATTACAAGCTCATGGGAAATTAACATAATTTTGTCAATTACTGTCAGACTGGAGCAGTGAGAACTAAAAACTTCTTCCCCCTGTTTGCCCTCTATCTTCTCCCTGGGCAGTGCAGGGGAATGGGGGCTGTGGTCAGTCCCTAACACTGATCTCTGCTCCCACTTCACATGGGTCCCTCCCATGGGGACACTGTCCTTGCAGAACTGATTCCAGGTGGGCTTCCACAGTTGCAGCTCTCCAAGCACTGCTCAGTAAGGTCAGTCCCCCTGCTACCAAAGCCTTGCTGCATAACCCCCTGCAGGTGCTGTGGTGCGGCTGTCCCACATGAATGGGATTTTGGTGGGGGATTTTGTTTCATGTTACTGAGCACACATACACACAAAAAAAAGTTTGGGGTTTCACTCCTGTTATTGAAATATGAATAGATGTTCAAGTTGAAAGGGCAAAGGCCATTATTCTGTACCATAGTGCGTCACTTTTTTTTAGCAGAAATAGGAAATATAAACTATCAAGTCATTGACTCTTGTAAATAGAGTGCAACATAGTGCCATTATCCATTAATGATGGTGGTCAGTATGTGAACTTAATGAGCATAGGAGCAGCTCCACTGACGCAGTAGGTGATCCTACTACCTGTTTGATGTAGGCTGTTTCGTTTAGCAATAGGGATTAATCCATTAGTTTAAGAACCAGTATATTAGTTTAGTAAAAGGGATCTGTGAGTGACAGTTCCAAAATTTATTTCAACTTTTGTGTTGTTCTGTGGTTTTCCTCAATTTTGCACTGGGGACATAATAGAATACTTCATCTTCTGCCTCAATTTTGCCCCATGAGAAGCACAGGAGTCATAAGAGAATACTTGCGTCTTTTTCACCCAATAGATGCAAGGACATCTTTCTCAGATTCCCCATATATTTAGAAGTGGCTCACTATGGCCCAATAAGCAATGGGAGTTTTCCAAACTGGGGCGAAGCAGCTGGAAGTGAGTCAAAGGTCTCAGTGATGAAGCAGGTGATGGAAAATGGAGAAGTGATGGGCACTTGATCACCCTAGATACTATAGAGCATGCCCAAAGGAATGTTAGCATATACTAACGAGTCCTTGAAAAGGAATGAATATGTATGCAAATGTACTGCATATGTATGTATTAAGTGTTAGAATGTAGAACCTGAACTCAGAGAGTGCACTTGTTTGTCATGTTGCCCAGCAGGTATCGTGAGGAATAAAAGAGTGTCATGTTCTAACAACACATTGGAGTCAGAGCTTTCTTCCTGGATTTTGGAGGACAAATTCATAAGTTGTGTGGGGTTTCACCAAACAGTAGAAGATTTCCATGAGCCCATTGTGGTTTACTACACTGATAATAGCAGGCATCCCCTTCAGAAGAGAGAATTCATAAGGTGAATATACCCTTAGCTGCATATGCTGTAGTATGAATCTTTTCCCAACACTGTTTTGGTGATGACAGCTCTTCAAAGAATGGGAACAGAGGCATGGCTACTGTAACAGTACCACATATTTGCCTCTGGGAAGTGACTTATTTGCATCAGAAGAAGGCAGGCAGGCTGGCCAGTCTCTTTTCTTCTTTTCTACTCAGCGTGCATTAACACAATCTCATATCTTGTGTATTCTGTGGATGATTACTCAAGTAATCCAGAGACAGATGCTCATGGAAAGCAGACAGCACAGCCTTACTCACTTGGAGCATCCCATCTTCTCTTCATGGAAAGAGAAAGATGGACAGCACTACACAGAAAGCAGAGTTGTGGGGTCAGTTTTCCATTACAATACCAGCCTAGATGCCAAAACTAATCACTAATGTCTCCTTTTTACTTACATAATCCATTCTCAGACTATGCCTACAGATAAACCTACCCTTACCGCAGGTGTTTGGGGGCTGTTTCAGGCTGCTGATTCAGATGCTCACTATGCAGACCCTGCCTGATTCTGTAGTCAGAGGACAGGAAAAATCATGCCTCAGCCTTACACCTGCTCTTGCAGTGTCACAAACGGCCTTCTGATAAGCAGAAGCCCCAGAGCAAAATCTGTAGGGAAAAAAAAACAGCCAAAGCTTCCTGGAGGGCTCTGCAAGGCTCTGAAGTTGGTAAATTTTACTGAGTTGTATACAGCTGAGAAGTGGTATATTTTTAAAGCAGAGCAGGGAACACCCTGAGGAGTCTACGAACTCAAAATAAGGAAGGAACACCCACGGGCTGGCTTAGATCCAAATCAATGCACAGATGAAGGTCTCAGAATTCAGTCCCCCTCAGAAATTCATGTTATCAGCTTAACTTAGCAGCTAAAAAAAAAGACACTGAGAAAAGAAAATCAAACACCACCCACTCCCTTTACTACATCTATGCCACATCTCCCCCTCGTCTCTCTTTCTCTTGGCTCCAAGACTTTTGCTGTCTGATGAAAGTCGGAGGCAAGGGATTTTCCCATTATCACCCAGATATTTCATCTAAAAAACATGAAATGCCTGGAAACAAGCAAACTTCAGTTCAATACCAAACCTAAACTGAGAACCTTGAAGCCTTTGTGCCAGAGACCTGAAAGGGCCTACAGGAAAGATGGGGAGGGACTTCTTATAAGGGCAGGTAGTGACAGAATGAGGGGAAATGGCTTTAAGCTGGAAGAGGGTAAATTTAGACTGGATATTAGGAAGAAATTCTTTACTGTGGGGGTGGTGAGACACTGGAACAGGTTGCACAGAGAGGTTTTGGATGCCCCCTCCCTGGAAGCACTCAAGGCCAGGCTGGATGGGGCTGTGAGCAATCTGGGCTAGAGAAAAGTGTCTCTGCCTATAGCAGGAGGTTGGAACTACGTGACCTTAAAAGTCCTTTCCAACACAAACCATTCTATGATTCTATGGCAAAATGAGGCTATCACCTAAGTTATTCAGATATTTTGCATTTACATTACCTTGTTAAGTAGATCTCCCAAAGTATATATTACTTATTTCTGTATAGAACTAACAGAGGGATGGAGTAAAGCTTTGAGAGCATCCAAACAATGATCTTCATGCAGCTCGTGCAGATACCTGGGTGTGACATCTCAACTGCTGTAGATATGTGGTTTGGATTGCTCCTCTGAAAACAACGCAGATACCATGTGATACCATGTGAAGTCATCTGAAGAGTCCTCTGTGCCTGTAGAAAATCCCAAACCAATTCCTTTCCAACAAAACAGGAACCGATCTTTCCCTGGTAGAGGGTGAATGAGTTAACCATCCTCATGAGACACACGTTGGTCTCAATGCTCTGGCAGAAATCACTCAGACATTGACAGTGCTGAGGATCGTATGAGGACAGAACAGCTGCTCTGGAAGAGCTTTCATATTGGAACAAAAAGCACTCCGCTGCAACCCAGCCTTCATTCACCACACTTATCTGTGAAGTATTTCAGTCTTCCCCTCTCCCAGCTGTAGGGGATTCTCTGCCTCTTGGTGTGCAGCATCTGACTGAGCCCTCTCAAATCCTTTCAGTCTGCACGATATGAGCTGGAGGAAGGAGGAGAAAGGCAGAAGGTAAATTTATCTCTAGATAGACAGATGCACACGTGAGAAGCTTATCTATTAGATATTTTGGAAGTATTGTGGACTTCATGGAATCATGGAATGGATTGGGTTGGAAGGGACCTTGAAGATCACCCAGTTCCATCCCCAGTCTCCCAGTCTCCAGACATATCTGGGATTGCCTCGACCCAAGTACAACACCTTGCACTTGCCTTTGTTGGAACTCGTTATGTTTGCATGGGTTCACTTCTCAAGCTCGTCCAGGTCCTTTTGGATGGCATCTCTTCCTTCTGATATATCAAATACACCACTTCTTTCCATCCTGCATGAAAAATTACATCATAATATTGAAATGTGATATACCTTAGCAGCATCCTCCTTCAACTACGTTTACTTGGCTACAGTTTTAAATTTAAAACACTAAAGTGAAAGACTTGAGGCTTATATTGTGGTTGAAATTAATGGTCTAAAGCTTGCCTGTATTTTAGTTGGAAAATCATCGGTCTCCTTGGATTTTTTTTTTGCTTCTTTGAATAAAGCTTCCTCTTTATAGCTGCACAAACAAGGCCATAGGAACACAACATAGCACTGCTGATAAGAACAAAGTGCATCTAGAATATTGCTTTGTTTCTCATACTGCTTAATAGCAGATGCCTTGTGACCATGTAACGTGACTGAGGTAATACAGTAACCTTGTACTCTTCCTTAGCTTCCAGCTACTTGAGGGCTTCCTCACTTGCAAAAAGCATTCCTGTTACCACACATAACAGTCTTCACCTGCCCTTAATCCCTTCCACAGATGCACCCAAACATTTTTAAGACATGAAAGCCTATTTCTGGTATCCCGACTCTCCAGTAGTAATACCTTTGGTTTTATTTGGCATTAGATAAAGACAAATAAACAGCAAAAAAACTCACTATTACTGTGTGTTGGTGTTTGTTTTTTTCATTCTTCTGAAATAAAATATAAGAAACATTCTTTTTCAGTTTGGTTTCTTCACTGCACTCACAACTGCAGGTCACCCAGTGATGTTTTCCCAACAGCTATTTCCAAACTGAAGCATCTTTACCCTTTCTCATTCTCCTTGCATAACATATTTCCACATTTCTAAGCACCCTTAGGCCCCTCCTCCTATGTTTCATGGTCTAATCATCTTTTAAAGACAAGAGCATGAGTATTCAGGCTATAGGTAAGCCATAGATCTATATATTGGCAGAACGTTCCAATTCTTCCTTCATTCCTTTTCTAACGCATCCTAATATTTTATTTGCTTCTTTGGCGGTTGCCAAGTGTTGGGCTGAGACTTCCAGAGATCTGTAAGTACGCAGCCGCAGAGCTGTATTTCTGCACACACAGCCCTTGATCTAGCTTGTCACATTTTAACTCTCCTGATTTCAGTACGACTGATTCAGGATATACAGACTATTGGGGAATAACAGACAGCCTCTGCTTAAATGCAACAAATGCCTTTGGGGTGAAGTTGACATGTGAATGTGCTGCATTTGAACCACTTTGAGACAGCTTAAAGAAAAAGGACCTCAATGCCAACTGTAAAATCATGTCCTGGAAAGATAGGCACGAAACAAAACGGTCCTTGTTACTGCAGACCTCGATACTTTGTTGCCCACACATCAATGGGGAATGAATGGCTTTTATTACAGAAGCATAAAGGGATAAACGAAGATACAGCCCTGCTGTATAAGCAAAGGTGAACAGACAGCCCATGCTGCAAGAAACTTCTGATCCAAATAATAGAGATGGAAATAGACAGATGTGAACAGGAACAACAGCAGCATGAGCAGATTGATGCTGTGATGCTCTGCTGGTAGAAGTGCTGGAGTTTTGCCCTAGCAGGGACATGGCAATGGAGAGAGAAGTGGGACCATGGCAGTGCAAGGGTAGTGTGGCAAACTGGGGTGAGTGCAGGATAAAGGGAAAAGCCCATGTGAGGAAAGGGCCTGGATCTCAGAGCTGGTAGAGAAAAGAGCACTGGGAGCAGAAATCACAGCAACCTGTACTGCCACGGAGCCACAGAAGTGCTGCTGTTGTGGTCAACCCTTCAAACAGAGGGACCCACTGAAGCCTTGAGAGGCAAAGGGGGTACATCCTGTATCCCTGAGGCTGTGCTTCACCTCCAAGCGCAGACACGCAGTATCCCTCTGGCTTCTCTGTCCCTGGCAGACATGCAGCATGCTCACTCTTCTGACGCTGCCTTCCAGAGAGTGGGAGGAAAGGACTGCTCTGCGGCACTGGGCAACAGCAGTTGTTCCTGCACGTCAGGGAACCACGCTCACACCTTCCCCACCCACTTCAAATTTCTTCTCATCTATTTTTGTCTATTTTTCCCCATAACACATTTAGAGGATGTCAGACCTGTCCTCTCTAAACCAGAGGAGCAGATTTGGAGGATGGAAGTGCGTCTACACTTAATGTTCTGAACTCGTGCACATCACCATACTGCCCCGTGCGGATCTGGCAGCTGCAGGGAAGAAGCCTGACCTGCTGGAAGAGCACAACTATTTGAGCACTCTCAGGGCACTGGGCATCACTGCTCAGGTATTGTCCCACAGGCAGCAGAACGCTTCTTCCTTGCTGCTCTGGAATCTTGTGAATGGAGAGAAAGCTTTTCATAACGCAATGCCGCTTCACTTCGTGCTCCAGCAAAAGCTGTCTCCTGCCTGCTTCGTCCCACACCATTCTGCAGCCCCCTTGATTTTTCATCAGATCAATCAT
The DNA here is from genome assembly GCA_024606505.1 of Aquila spilogaster. Taxonomy (NCBI): domain Eukaryota; kingdom Metazoa; phylum Chordata; class Aves; order Accipitriformes; family Accipitridae; genus Aquila; species Aquila spilogaster. The sequence goes on from JANHGO010000037.1 coordinate 8,972,947, forward strand.
GCAGTGAATTCCTTGTCACGCTGACCAGCTGCGCCTGCTGCCGCAGCTCATTTGGGAAAGAAGGAAATCTGCTGCTGCACCTCAGCCAAAGACAGAAGAGTTCCACCTGATAAAGCCAGGTAAACGATGCTGGTACATTGCACGCCCTATGCCTTCATCGTCCTTCCAACCTCTCCGCCTTCCTCTTACGTAAACGCACCTGGAACATCTCCGCTGTGGGGGAGGAGTGAACCAATAACTCACAGATAGGAGGAAACAGTTTAAATTCCTTTTAAAACGATCTTCTCAGCAGCTTCTCCTTGCGATAAAAATAGAAGGGCACATGATCGTGGAGAAACACTGAGTCAGTTCCAGCGTTCCTTCTCCCGTCCTGTTCCCGTGCTTAGGAAGCTGCACTTTGGTTGGTCGCTATATACGTATCTTGGTTTCTGGGCGAAGTAGAGAATAGGTACAATACAAGCCTACTAGATTCAGTTCAAAACTTATTTCCTTTTCTTCCTTCGTTTTTCCTTCCTCTTCTAAACCTTTGATCTTGTGAAAACAGCGATCTTTCTTCCCCTCACACAAGGCTCCACAGCTTCTCTTTCATCTTTTGTCTATCTTACCATATATAAAATTAATAGGCAGGGAGAAAATGAGAGAGAGAGATGGTAATGACCATGCTACTTCACTACGGCTTTGTCTTTCCCCCTGTTCTTTCTGCAGCTTGAGTTCAGCACGCTCTGTGCAGCCATCAGACCCAGCTCTCCTCCACCATTTTCCTCCATGGATTTGAGTGTGTTCTACAACTGTCAATTAATTAAGCAATCTCCGTGCAGAAAGTTTCATAATGCTCATTTTAAAATGAGGAAACTGGAGCAGTGAGAGTGTTGTTTATCACCAATTAATGGTAGCATTAGTAATCAGCCCCCGGAGTCTCACAGACCTTATGTTTTAATGAAGTGCATTCACCTCCATTATTTAGAATGGGATGTTTTTACCCCCATACTTTTAAAAAGGACTTTCACACGTCCTTCCCCAAAGCAATAGAAACATCTCTCCTCCTCACAGCTAATATTACGTCAGTACAGCTCTCATCATCAACAGAATGAAACCTCTTTCGGAACTACACGGATTCAGTGCTTAGCTGTTCTCCCCTCTTTTCCAAGCCCCTTCTGGTTACCGGAGCAGCCATGGTCAGAATCATGTTGCATTAAAAATCAAAGCAGGGAACTCAGCGCATGAAAATCCTAAGTATCTAAACAAGTTATCTTTCACCAGTCTGAACCATAGGACATCTGCTGTGCCTGGAAGTTCCTTCTGTGCAGAGAAAATAAAAGCTTGCAAAGAGAAAAGGAATAGCGCATTGTACCTGAATTCACTGGGGAAATTTTCCTTGATGGGGGAGATACCAACATGGCCAATTCCCTCCTTGGTGGGTGACCACCCTGCTCTTCTCACACTTCCATCTTCGCTCATTGTGGTTGCACCGCTTTGTCCCATGCATGTCAGCTGCACGGGTATAAGGTGCAGGGTCTGGACAGGCTGTCTCCTCTGTAGCCTGTTGTCCTTTTCGAAGGAAAATTTGGGCTTAATTGGAAAGCATTCTGGAGAAAAGGAGCTTCAGGGGTGATCTTATCGCTCTCTACTACTACCTGAAAGGAGGTTGTGGTGAGGGGGGGGCTGGCCTCTTCTCCCATGTAACTAGAAATAGGATGAGAGGGAATGGCCTCAAGTTGTGCCAGGGGAGATTCAGGTTGGACGTTCGGAAATACTTCTCTGAGAGAGTGGTCAGGCACTGGAATGGGCTGTGCAGGGAGGTGGTGGAGTCACCATCCCCACACCTGTGCAAGAAAAGTTTAGATGTTGTACTGAAGGACATGGTTTAATGGGAGGTATTGGTGATAGGTGGATGGTTGGATTGGATGATCTTGTAGATCATCTCCAACCTTGGTGATTCTATGATTCTATGAGCAGCTACTATCTTGGCTTGTGGTCCATCCAGAGGACTTAATTTGACATTGAGATTGAGTGAATGAAGTACAAATGGAAAGACTCTTTATTTCCAGAGATACCGGGATGGTCCACGATGTCATCAGTCTTGCATTGTTCTGAAAGGCATTACTTTAGACTAAGCCAGTGGGAATGGTTTGGTTTGTGTTGCATCTCCTCAGTGTGAGACATGCCACGGTTCTCACTTCCAGTGTGAGACTGTGCTCTTGTCTTATCCTTTTTACCCACTTGATTCTTTCCTTCTTTTCCTTCCTCTCCAACTCTCTGTGCTTTATTGCAACCCATGATTCTATGATTTTAGGAAGTCACAACTGCCTTGATATATAAAAAATGGATCTGATCTATTTTTATGTCACTTACACTTAGTTTTATTTTTTCCCCTCTTGCACATCATCTTTAAAAGCTCAGCTGCAGGAACAGACTGGGACTAAAGCTGATGGCGCAACACAGGAAATCCTGTGTTCAAAACCACTGTCAAGTGGATGTGATTTTGAGGATACTTCAGATGATTGTGCTCACAGCAGTCTCCTCCCTTTGCTTAGACAAGGACCACTGTGCATCACACCCAATGCTTCACTGAGGGTGATTCCTCTTCCATTGCATTTCTCAGCCTTCTTGCCTGATTTGGATTATTTTCCACATCGACCATCAACTTTAGTAAAGACACCACCACCACGAAGAAGCATGGCTTCACAGTGAATCTTAACAGAAGGTGTGACCTCAAACACATCTGTTGGAACACAAATAATCTCACACAAGAGCAATTCCTGCTGATTTATAATAGATCCTATATTGGGAAGACTTCAGCCAAGGCAGTAGGAATGCTTTCTGTGACCATATCTTGGTTGTTTATTCAGCTCGGTGCAGTTGTATGGTCTGATTCAATGATCTGAAATCAGTTCTTCTTATGCCATTGTTTTCCACATCACTGTTTGTTTAGAACAGTCCTCCAAACAGAAGAAAGGAAAAAAGAAAGAATATTTTTTTGCTGTCCCTTGTACATGCTGTAACCAAAGGGAAGCTGTCCTTCCTGTTATTGCTTTTTTGTCCTTTGCCAGGGGCAGTCCTTTTTCTTTGGTTGCAATCCATGCAGTATCTGCTGTGAGGGTTCAGATACAAACCTAGAGAGATGAGGTCATAGAATGGCTTAGGTTGGAGGGGACCTTAAGGATCATCCAGCCCCAACTCCCTGTTGTGGGCTGGGTGCCCCCCCAGGATCATCCATGGCTCTGAATGCCTCCAGGGTTGGGGCACCACAGCTCTGGGCAGCAGTGCCAGGGCCTCACTGCCCTCTGAGCAGAAGACCTCTTCCTAACATCTAACCTAAATTTCCCTTCGTTTAGTTTAAAACCATTCCCCCTTTGTCCTATCACTATCAGACTGTAAAAAGTCACTCCCCCTCCTGCTTATGAGCTCCCTCAAGTGCTGGAAGGCCGCAGTGAGGTCTCCCTGCAGCCTTCCCTTCTCCAAGCTGAACAAGTCCATCCATGGATCCATGGACCAGTAGGCATTCAGGATTCATTTTCTTCCATTAAATGTAGACACTTCTACCCAAAACAGCTACCCCAGGATTCCTTCATAACTAATGGAGAGAAATAGGCCTATTTATGAGAGAATTTATCTCATCATCCTTAGCTGATGTCTAAAATAGCTCAAATGAAATGCAGACTAAAATAACCTATTTTTCTCCATTGATTAGAGAGGAAGCCTGAAGGGTTAGCTCCGATATAAACGTCAGCACTACAGGCAGCAAGACAGGTGAGATGAATCCCCAATTAACCTACCAGTTATATGCGATGAGCAGTAATAGAAAAAAAAGAGGAACAGAGAAATGAAGGTGTTTATGAAAGGGAACACAGATGAACAGTGCCAGACCAGATGTAGGCATCAGGCCTTACTCCAGCCCAGTTCGTTTGACTTCTCCTCTGCAACTCCCAATTAGTTCTTTATAGTGCAAGAGTACAATTATGAAACTCAGCACATAAATTTATAGACACAGAAATAGAATTTATATATACTTAATTTACATTTTAAATGAAGCTTCACTGGTTTTTGACCCAGTGAATTTCTATTCCTGGAGGCCAGTAAAACCAGCATGCTGACATCAGTTAATGAGGCGAATGAGCACATCCCGACTAATGCCAGGATCGGTCTGACATACAAAGGCTCCAGTTTCATCACTGTCATGGGATGCATCCCAGCCCTCCTTCACACATGGTGAGAACCAGTCCGGATCCCAGCAGACCATGTACTGGATGTCACATCATTCATGAGGTGAACATTGGACTGCGGCTGTGATGGGTGTCATTCTGCTCAGAGCACAGCACAAACCTGCCCGCCAGTAGGGAAACTGCAGCTGGGGATCCTGGATCCAGGGAAGAAACACAAGCTGTGACTCAGGAGAAGGTGACTGATGTCCCCTTTTGCCCTAGAAGATCAAGCTGTGTTTTTTCAAGATGGATTATCTTCCAGGTGGCTTTTTCATTTTTAGAATATGAAGATATTTAATTCAGCTGTTGGATTCAAGCACCTATTAAGTTCCCCTTTTGGTTAACTTTATTTATTTTACTTTATTTGAAGTGAATATTAGAACTGCCTGCTGTGATAACTGCTCTTCCAGCTACGTTGTCATAGCTGAATGGGTACCTGTCACCCATTACAAAACCAAATCCACAGTTTATTGTGGATCAATCCAGTTCTACTGACATACATGTGCATGGGTGACTTTGCAGGGGAGGCTTTGTAAAGTAAGTTCAAAATGAGACGGTTATCTCATACTGCGGAGTGACTGGTGAGCATCTTTCTAAGATGCTACAGTCCCAAAGGTAGTTTAATCCTAACTTTGCTCTGTACCACGAAATGCAATTATTTTACAGCTAACCAATTTCAGAAATGCTTAAGGTAGTCTGAAGCAGAGACTGTGCTGAGCAAGCATCTAACACAGGAGGATTTTAAATTGATGTGCCTGTAGATGCTACCTATGTGCGCTATTACGGGTAGAACGTTCGAGTGGGATGACTTTGGCATTCTTCCTCTTGTAAATGCTATATGCTGCGGTTATCTTTCAGCTGCTACCCAAAGAACAAGTCCATTCCCTCTTGTATTCTCCACTGGGAGCTGAGCATAGGAATATGGCCATCAGGACAGGAGACCCCAGGCAGATCAGCTCTCCCCACTGTCTCCCCATCGATGTCTTTGGAGATCCCCCCACAGCCACCAGCTCTGCTCTTGAAGCTCTGAGCCCCAGCAGCCAAACCCCAGGGAGGGGAGAATGAACTCATTGCTGTGATACCGGATGAGAGTTGTGCAGGCTGGTTTTTGTGCTTCATTTGTTACACAGGGAGTGCCTTCTGACAGTATTTTTCACACTGGAGATTACTTGTAAATTATTTGATGCATCAGCTGTTTTAAACATCAGTCTACATTATACATGGTTGGCTCCCTATCCCAACGCAGCATAGCTTTAGTTTCTTAGTGGTAGCATTCACAAGCCTTGCCTGCATTTTCCAGATGGCTGCACAAAAATTTCTAGTAGTAACACCCATGCAAGTGCATGTCTTTGAAGTACACACTGCCTTCCCTTTTCAAAAGAGATAAAGGGGAAACGGTTGCATGTAAAACCCCAGGACAGGTCTGGGACCTCACAGCTGCAGCCCCTCCTGCCATGGGCTGGGTGCCCCCAGCTCAGGCTGCCCAGGGCCCATCCATGGCCCTGAATGCCTCCAGGGATGGGGCACCACAGCTCTGGGCAGTGCCAGGACCTCACTGCCTGAGTGAAGGATTTCTGCCTAACCATTCGAATGGTCAGCCTTCCTCCATAGAGAGGTGCTCCATCCTCTGAGCATCCTCCTGGCCCTCCTCTGGCCCCACTCCCACAGCCCTACATCCCTCCTGTGCTGGGGGCCCCAGGCCTGGACGCAGCACTGGCAGCCTTACATGGGGCACAGCACAGAGGAACTCAGGAGGGCTTGGCCAAATTCAAAGAACGATTGAATTCAGTGTGTGGGTTTTCTGTAGTAACTTCTCCATTCTGCAGCATTTGGTGCAGCTCACATGTACATTATACCGAAGGAGCAGGGATCTGCACGGGCTGCGTGGAAAAACCTCCCAAATACTTTACAAATCCATGAATTATCCCATTTTTCTGCAAATATAAGTAGCCTGCCTGCAAACACTCTAACACAGGTGATCTCAATCTATCAAATGTGAAGTGCTTCTCTAATTTCAGAATGTCGATACCTGAACAATTTGAGGAGAGAAGCTTCGGGGTGCATACCAAAGGCTTCCTCCTCTTCTTCGGGACATGAGCACCCAAGCAGCACATTGCCACACAGGACTCCCTGCAGTTCTACTGGTGCTGTGCATGCAGCTAAAAGGAATTGATCTCTGCACTGAAAAGATACTAAAACAAAGCAATCTGACGTAAAAATGAGATTATAAATATTTAATACATTACCCATTGTCCCACGTGTCATTGCCGCTCTTTGGTAACACCTAAGCCTCACCAACCTCTGCAGCCTCAAAGGAGCTCTGAAATGTTTAACGCACGCAGAGGATGCTGATAATTCTGCAAAAGAAAACATATTAGGCAGCGTGCCAAGCACTAAGAAGAATGTAAACATTATAAGGCAATGCATTTCTTGGTTCTCTTTCTGCGTCTGTTGGTGTTCCTTTGCTCTTCGTGCTTGTTCTTCTGTACGATTCCCACATCACATTGCCACTTCTGCTTTTTTGTCTCCACATAAATGCATAAATCTGAGTATCCGTCATTTGGGTTCCCTGGAGCTTGTAATGATATTCCTTTCAAACAGGAACAAAGAGCCCAGTATCTCCATAACTAACACATTCCACCTGGCTGTTCTCTGATGGACGGCAAAAGGAAACAGTGATACATTTAAAAAACAAAACACCTTTGGGATTTCTCACCACTTGCCTCTCTCAGGAGGAATGAACTGTAAATATTCTCACGGCCTCATTGATCTCTCTACTTTCTTTCATCATATGACCCATAAAACATCACATATCCGGCCGCCCATGTCTCCTGTTTGTTTTGTTTGTCCTGTCTCATTTCTGTTTTCTGCAGTTATCTATGCCCTGTGTATTTTGCTGCTTTCTGCTTCAGCTGCAAAGACTCAGGGGAAGAAAAGATGTTGCTCCAGGCACAATGAAAGGCCCTGAATGGGATGCCTGCACAATACAGAAGTATAGATAATAGCCAGTGTTTGATTCTACTCAATTTTTCTGAAATATGTGGATGGACTCCAGAACCTGTCCAGAAGGTTCACAGTGATGCTCCCATACTGTTCTCTACCAAACGCTCCTTCGTCCTGAACTGGCCGTACTCTTTATCTCAGGGCTCTCACAGTGACATTGGCTGCCAGTAGGATATTGGTTTTCATAGTTTTGTTTTCTTTTGTCCCTTCTCAGATGGAACCCAAGGTGCTCAGTCCACCCCACAAACTTGGAAGGTGCCATTGCTTTTGCCTAACCATGTCTACCCATGTACTCAGGGGATGGCCAGCACTGGTAACTCATGTCCTGCTCTTCCCGTTGTGCCTTGATCTTGATGTTAGCTTGCTTTAGAATCATAGGATCATGGAATCCTTAGAGTTGGAAGGGACCTCTGAAGGCAATCTAGTCCAACTCCCCTGCAATGAACAGGGATGCATTCAATTCCTTTAGCCATCATCCCAAGGCCCTGAAGTCCCTTTGGATAGCACTTGACCCCCATGTAGGTGCATCATCTCTCCCTATATGAAAAGCAGTCAGGGGTTGTGGTCTGTCAGCCATATCAGGCTAGGTAGTTTCCTGGTGATATTCCTCACCTGAGCCCCAGGAAAACAGCGGGCTTCTCTAAGAAGAGGGTCTGCTCAGCATATTGGATGTTCAATGCCCTGTAGGGAGGAATCAAGGAATCACCTACAACCAATACTCATCTCCTCTTCTTCAATGAAGTATCCTTGGTGTTGGGGGAAGGCTTTTCCTGGTTTGGTTTTGTTAGCGTGTCAGGACTGAGTGGGCTGTTACCAACCACAGACAGGAGGAGGTCAGTATAGTCACGATGTCTTTGGGTCTGTTCGTTCCGTCTTTTTAAACGTAACTGACATTTAGGATCAGTTTTACCCGAATTTGAGAAAGGAGGAAAACTTTCAGGTACATTCATCTTCTGGGATCATCCTGAAAATAGGCACCACTATTAGCGAGATCAGCAGTGCTGCCTCATAGGGAAGACTGCAGTAAATGCTTAATTTCTCATACAGTTTAACTGCAAAGGCCTTGGAGAGTGGAAAGATCCAGTACGCACTTGCATCAGTAAACAGCAGAAATCCTAATCACAATGCACAAGATTAGGAAATTAGGCATCATTAGATACACTAGTCATAGGAAAACTTGTGAAATAACTTCTGTGACAGTACTTCTGTGCTGCCCACGTCCAGATGTATATGAAGCTACCAGAACTTACTAAAATAACGTGAGAAATCTGTTTTTGAGTAATTTTGATATGAACTTATAAGTGGAAGGACTTCTTCGTTTATCTACCAGTACTTATCAATAAATGATGCTACTTCAGCTGCATACGGACTTTTCCTACGGAAGCTGTTAATGAAGGAGGAAGGCCTTGAATATCCCAGATGAAGAAACAGTGAAACAAAACGTGAGATTTACCTCACCCACTGCATCACTTACTTGACTCATGAAAACCTATGGGTGGATCCGAGGCACTGCTGTGCACCGCGGTGAAGTAGGGCAAGGCAGCTGATACGATGAAGAAATGCCACATTACCTGCAGACCCTTTCTCAGAAAAAACAACCACCACCTGTATATAAACAGGAATTTCTCATTCGCATTCAAGACTTACAAATGATCTCCAGAAATGTGCCTAGAAAGAAGATCATAACTGCATTGGATGTAACAGTATAAACAGAGACACTGAGATCAGACACAAGGTAACTTCCCCAAATCTCATTTCAGCTCCGCACTGTAGTGCTACAATTACCCATCTTTCTATCTCTACAAACCACAGGGGCAACAAACATGATTACTTCTATTCTGATTAAGAATCCCACTCTGCTCAGATATAAACCATCTATTTCTCTGAAACTGTCTGATTAGCTAACTTAATTAAGTTCAATCTGCAGCAGTTTCCAAGCTGTGCTGAGCTCAGAGCTTTCTGATTCTGTTTCAAGTGAATCCCAAACCTGTGCACTTTGTTCAGTACGTTCTTCTCACTCTCGTGAGGGAATGTCATACAGGTTTCAGTGTGACAACCCTGAAATGTGCGGAGAGATGTCACTGAACAAATACAGAAATGGTGGCTGAGATTCCCAGGTTTTAGAGGCAGAAAGCAGAATCACGTGGAGGAGCTCAGAAAGTCAGCTACCTCAGAGCTTTGGACATGGAGGAGTCCCAGGGACCGGGACAGTTCTGAGATGCCAGACACAGCAATAGGCTCCAGGAGCAAGAACGAGACAGCAATGGGACAAGAACTGTGAACACTGACCAGAGAAATTAACACTGAGGCTCCGGGGAGACCATATAGTGACCTTTCAGGACATGGAGGGGCCTACAGGAAAGATGGGGAGGGACTTCTTATAAGGGCAGGTAGTGACAGGATGAGGGGAAATGGTTTTACACTGGAAGAGGGTAAATTTAGGCTGGATATTAGGAAGAAATTCTGTACTGTGAGGGTGGTGGGACACAGGATCAGGTTGCCCAGTGAGGTTGTGAATACCCCCTCCCTGGAAGCATTCAAGGCCAGGCTGGATGGGGCTGTGAGCAACCTGGGCTAGAGGGAGGAGTCCCTGCCTATAGCAGGGGGTTGGAATGAGATGATCTTAACAGTCCCTTCCATCCCAAACCATTCCATGATTCTATGATTTATTTCTCACTTTAATTTCAAAGCCAGTCTTCCTCCATTTGAACTGCTGTGTGTCCTCTTTGGGGCAAAATGAAGCCATTTTTGTCCAAAATTCTGAAATGTTGTACAAAACACAAATGAGAGAGCCTCTACCAACTCTCTACCATCTGTCCACTCCGCTATATATTTTTCTTTATGAGTAAACTTTTAGTACCTAAATTCATGCTAGACCAACAGCCTGAATCCATATATCTTGCAGTTGTTCTCGGAGTTGCATGGGAAGATTTGTTTATGATAAGGAAAACTATAATTTTTTTACTGCTAAGGAAATTTACGGAGGAAACTCATTTCTTTTTCCGTATTGAAATCATTAAATAATCATATTCTTATTTTATTTTAGCAAATCTTATCCGTATATTTGATTTTGTGGATAATGACTGTGTTTCCACAGGAAGGCACAAAGAAAACAGTGATTAAAGGATTTATAGAATCAGTCTTTGGGTCACAAACAGCAGAATATCTTTTATCTGTAATAATGACTATTCTCAATAAGGAGAGGGGAATGAGAGACTGTTCCAACCCCCTGCTATAGGCAGGGACACCTCCCTCTAGCCCAGGTTGCTCACAGCCCCATCCAGCCTGGCCTTGAGTGCTTCCAGGGAGGAGGCACCCACAACCTCAGCGGGCAACCTGTTCCAGTGTCTCACCACCCTCACAGTAAAGAATTTCTTCCTGATATCCAGTCTACACACAATGTAGACTATATACGTAGTATCCAGACTAAATACAGTGAGATGTACCTGTAACTGATTGTGATGAGCCTGCATGTTGGCTCCTTTATGTTAAAAGATCCAAGAACCATTCAAACGTTAGAAAAAATTCCAAACATAATTGATATCATCAAACAAAAATGAACGGTCACGTGTTGACCTTCCAGAATGTAGTCTGGAGTTTTACTTGTTTATCTCTAACAAGCCACATGGACCCTTCTTAACATAGAACAAATGTCCACACGTGTATTCATGGTATTTATTTGTACAGGAAGCGTACATAACAGCAGTCCAACATGCAGCAGACTTCCCCTTTCTGAAGGCAAACCCAAACTGAACAGGAGCTGAGCAGGTTGTCCCACGCTCCCAGGCCATCCCTCTGGTTGCTGCTGCCTGTCTCATTAGCTGCTCCCAGGAGCCATGAACAAAGCCCCACTGGGGCCATGTAGATCCCAGCCTGCAAGTCACATTTAAAGCTTCAACTATAGTAACGTTACTGTGATCATCTGCATTTTATATTGGGAACACATGCACCAAGGACGTAACCTGCTTTTTCAGGAGGGCGCAGGGAACATCAAGCCTTCCTCCCCTGCTGCATTCCTTCTGCTCTGTAACTTCATCTCTGAGGTCGTGAGAAGTTGGAAGGGATCGTAGATCTGAGCTACCTAAATGGTACGGTGCTAAAAATACATTTATACAGAATGGCTAATTAAGGTGAATGACTAGCAGTCCTCATTAGCACTGAAGTGGTGTTAATTTGATTAGACTTCTGGCCTAGATACACTTGCAAGGCATTATGTTCCTAATGCAATTTCTCCAACAAGAAAGCATTTCAGATGAGATGTTACCAGTCAATGTCTTTCCTTGCATAAATATTAAGTATACATTTGCCTCTTAATGTTGATGTAATTTTAGGGAGCGGGAAAAGAGTGAAAATGTGACATCTGCATTGCCTTGGGATAAGAGAAGGAAGTGAGAAAATAAAGTTGTGATTCTTACTCCAGTCTCGTTACTTAAATACCTTGTAATGCTTCACAGTAGAAAGGAGTACTTGAAATGTGATCATTAAACCTGTCTTTCCTTTAACATACCACTATATAGTTCTTGCTTTTTAACTCAAAACCCTCTTCAATCAATATTTCAATGCTTAAACATAGCAAATGGGGGAACATAAGTTTAGATTAGAAAATACCTTCTGTGCATTCCTTTCACCAGAAGGCCCAGGAGGAATAGGAAGGGAGTGCTGCTTACTTATTAATTAGAGCTCACTGTGATCTGTGCTGGAAGAGAATGCCCCAGAAAAGTTGCACATTTAGTTGGAATATGAATATTTTACCGCAAGAAGCCGTGCTTAGCGACTCCTGAGCTACAGGGCTCAGCTACTATCAGAAACCAAGGAACATTTCTTTCTTTATGGGGGGTTGGACTAGATGACCTCTAGAGGTCCCTTCCAACCCCTACAATTCTGTGATTCTGTGATTTATCTATCAATTGATCTATTTATTTATAAATCTGTTACACTAAATGGTGAGAAAGTTCTGTTTATTTGTTTATTTATTTTTGATTTGTAAAGCTGTTACAGTGAATTGGTAAGAAGCCCTACTCAGAATGGGATGAGACAGCTGTTACATGGAAAGGACTCTTAGCTGCTGTACTGGAGACAGGAAAAGCAAGAAGTTCGTAGGGTAGGATGGAACAGGAAACATGGAGCAAGGGCGAGATACAAACCCCGTGTCACAACCCCTTCCGTGGCCTCTCCAAGCCACTCTTTTCCAATCTATCTTCTGCATATCAGAAAGATCTCACTGCTCAAGGCAGATTCATGAAATGGATTTCTGAATATCTGCTGTGGAGATGCACAGGGGGAACCAGCCTCCATGGTCAAGGCATGCCCTACTGTTGTCTTACTTTTAAAAATAAAACAACTTTTTTCTTAGATTTTATCTCATTCAAAAAAAAAGTCCACTTCTGTATGAAGTAAATAAAACCTTTTGGATATGTTTTCTGTCTTCAAGTCAATTTCAGAACTGAAATTGTTTTGCTTCCTTACTAACAAAAACTAGCTGTCCTCTAATCAAGTCAGAACAAGTAGAGTATTTAGTCTGATGCTAGAACAATGTTTCAGTAAAGTCATTGCCCAGTATAGATGTCTCCAGGACAAAAGAGATACTTATTCAATTAAGTTCTGGTACTGCAATTTTCATAATGTAGGTTGGGAATGTTTTTAAAATGGTATGAGTTATTCAGCTCTAAAAAGCAGATGACTCCGTGTCAAAGCAGCTGTAAATCAAGGTTAGTTGGAAGATAATGGAACGGGGAGGACAAGGAGGGCTGCTGGAAGCATCATACATGACTATAACTGTGATTCATTCTGGCTGTCAATATTACCTTGTTAAAGAAATAACTTTATTCCACCTCTTTTAAAACGCTGCAACAGAGGATGGATTGATAGTCGCATCCTTGTGTTCAGTAATATTAAACGCACTGAATGTTTCTTTCCCCACTGAAGCTTTATATGTCATTAAAATTTCTAAATAGATCTATACAAAAACTTCACTGGGATTTATATGTCCAATTTTTAAAAATGGTCAATAGTATCATGAAAGATTATAGTTCTTCCAAAATTAAAAGAGTTGCCATCACAATAAATAAGAAAGTGTATTACAAACTGGTAAAAACTTCACATGCATCGATGCTCCCAGACACTTTCCTTCTCTCTGAAAGGACAGAAAAGCAGAGACTTCCATTTCACTTAGTAAAAGGGACTGGATTATCTAACTTGATTCACAAAGTTTCTGTTGCTACTTTAGATTGATGCCCTTTTAAAGAAACAACTTTTGTGTATGTGTTATGGGACTGATGAAATAGAGACCCAACGGAGTAATAGATGTGTAAGATACAACGTAGTAATGTAATCCAACAGAGTAATAGGAAAAGATTATCTTCTTTGAATAGTCTCTACTGTCCTGTTCATAGTGAAAGATAATACTCAAAAATGTTTTTGTAAGTATTTTCTCACCTCTAGTGTGTTTCCAAGCAAGGGACCTTCACTCCTTGCCTGTGGGCAAAGTGAAACATCATGGTCCATACAGGCTGATAGTTAGAATTTCTGTTGAAACAAATTAATCTAAATTAAAATCTTAGCAAATGTTTTGGAGGATGGAATCCAGATAAATTTATAGCCATATATTTGATACATATCAAATGAAACTGGATGTTATCTGAGGAGAAGCTAAAAAAGCTGACATCAAAAGTAGCTTTGATGTTATAGAGGTGACATATGTGACATTGCCTCTAATGACTTCGGGGGTTCAAAGGCAATACTCTGTGTTTTTCTTGCAAGGAACTGGATCATCCCAGCATCTGCTCTAAACGATATGCATCCAACACACTGATGAACTGAAAAACAAAATCCAGCTCTTCATAATCTAAGTAGGTAATAACTACGTATACTCATTCTAGCTATACCTTTACCTATCAAAATGCCTCACAATGCAGGTAACTTTTCACTGAAAGATACTTCATCCCATCACTCATCCTCCTCTGTTTCATTTTACATCACTAGACACATAGGAATTGAAAATAGATGTATAAATATTATGCTAATTTGAAAATAAAATCATCAGATGTTTTGATATCTGTGAGGGAAGTCGGGATCGGGTTTACCCAGGAGAACATAAAAAACAACTTCCAAAAAATGCAGTGTGTAGATGAACTTGGTGTTGTACAGGGGTGCTACAGATAAGGATGCCATTTATTGCGTCCGTTTTCCTACCAGATAACCTAATTCATTTAGAGAGGGAAAAATATACAGGAAGGAAAAGAGCATGTTACAAGATCTTACTCCTCCCTTTACTCAAGTTCAAAGCTTAACTTGACCCCTCTTCCATTTCATGGTGCATCTCTGTGTGATGTCCTGTGCAAGCCTGACAATCCCTTCTTCCAACTCCAGATTTCTGCCTTTCAGTGGAGGGGTTGGCCGCCCAGAGCCTGACTACATTCTTCTCCACCCTTGAGGGAGGAGGAATGAGAGCTGTTCTTAATGCAAACGCCTTGCATTTGTTAATCTTGTGTCAAACAAACAAATAAAAAAAAAATTAAATTACATTTTAAATTAAATTAATACCAACAAGTGCATCTCACTGCAAGAAAAACCTTGGGCCCCTCACTACAAGAAGACATTGAGGTCCTCCAGTTATGTCCAGAGAAGGGCAGCAGAGCTGTGAGGGGTCTGGAGCACATGTCTGATGGGGAGCGGCTGATGGAGCTGCGATGGTTCAGTCTGGAGAAGAGGAGGCTCAGGGGAGACCTCATCACTCCCTACAGCTCCCTGAAGGGAGGCTATGCCAAGGTGGGGGTTGACCTCTGCTCCCAGGCAACAGGCATAGGATGAGAGGTGATGGCTTCTGGTTGTTCCAGGAGAGGCTCAAGTTGGGTATTAGGAGAAATTTCTTCCCAGAAAGAGCAGCGAGGTATTGGCACAGGCTGCTCAGGGCAGTGGTGGCATCCCTGTCCCTGGAAGTGTCCCAGAACCACAGAGATGTGGCACTGAGGGAAATGGACAGTGGGAATGGTGAGCGTGGGCTGGGGTTGGACTTAAGGATCTTAGAGGTCTTGCTTAGGGCTCTTAGAGAGTCAAAGCTGTTGACGTTCTCAGCATCAAGTTAACACGTAGTATTTCTATCTCTAGAGTTACCTCCAGAGCTACTTCGAGTTTCTTTACATCCACAGGGCAGGCATGCCCTAATTATCTCAGTGATAAAGAGCAAGATGATCGAATTTGATACACTAGTCCCTGTGCGGCAGAGCAGCAAGTTGAAAGCAAGTCTTAAACCTGGAGTTATGCTCACTGCTGCCACACGATCCTCATCTAGATGGGGTTTTTATAGGGGCTATAGGATTTTATACAGTCTGCTGCAGTTGTCCAATCAAGATATAACACAGGTTCTATTTAGAAAACATTCTGTGGGGGATGAGAGAGTAGAGGACAGAGCAATGACTTCAATTCCAGGACTTAGAGCCCTCAAGCAAAAGATATCCTTGACTGGGAGAAGAGCTTGCCATGGCACTGACAAAGATAAAGTCACCCCTGGATAGGCTGTGCTGCACTGCCAGTCACAGTAGCTATGCCTGGACTGTATATCAGCCTGGAAAACTTGTGCTCCCATCACACTATGTCAGTGGGCTCAGCTGCCCTAAGGCTCATACTTCCTCCACCTTCCTCAGCATCTACTCAATTAGTTCCCTACACACTCCTTATGCAGCGTGATTCCCACTCAGCCTTTGCTAATGACTTTACCTCCCGATCGGTAGAGGGGTAAAGGCTGATTCTGATATATGTGCAACATACGCAGACCCCAGAAGACATCAGGTCCCTCTTGCATTTCCACATCCTGATTCTTTATTGGATTGGCCTTGTAAATATCTTCTGGATTAGGAGGAAACCTAATGAAAGGGAATGGAAAATTTGGTGTCAGAGAAAACAGATAGATCAGGGGAGTAAGTGCATAGCAGAATTAGTGGCTCATTCTTTGAATTCTTTGCATCTTCTCAGACCCAAGAGTTTATAAGGTAATGAACTATTGACATGAGCATTAGCAGTTGGTAACAGTGGTAGAAAACCATTGATTAGAAGCTGCAGTGTGTTCAGCTCTGAGGGACTCTGCAAAAGGAATTAAGGTCATGAGGAGACCGAGACAGCGCAGCTTTGTAGAAGGGGCAGCAATCAGTGCAGATGTCCTCAGCTCCTTTCCTCAGCTGATGATTCTATGAGTGAAGTGAGTGAGGAGCTCTAAAGAAAGAGGTTTGCGGGGAGGAATCCCCTGTGAGAGCAAACAAACAAATGCTTGCAGCACAAAAAGCAGTGCCCTGCAGCAGCCAACCCGGCTTGTCACTTCCTTTATCACAGCTCGGAAGCGGGTCGGTCCCCCGTGGGGCTGGGGCTGGTGCACTGACAGAAACACACTGCTTTCTTTCAAATGGGCACATTTGAAAGTGCTGCTGTTTTATTGAGATGAGACATTTAATTTGCCATCTAATAGATGAAATGAAAAAACAGAGACTCTGAAACACATCACTGATGTTCCAAGCTTCCGGGCTCCTCTCCCTCAGATAACACATTTCCTACATTAATGAGATGGAGGCACTCATGTGTGCTGCAATAAAGACAAAATCAAATGCTCTTTCGCAGTGTTCTGTCAAATCCTCCAGGAGAATCTGTGGCTGTGGTTTTTATGCCCTGAATCAGAATTGAATCAGAAGGAAGATATAAAAAACAGCATTCAATATGCGAGACTCATCTGTACACGGAAGCAATTTCTAAGCATTATAATACTACCAGGACATAATTAATCAGAGGGTGACACAACCAGGGGCATGCTCAACTCCTCAAGAGGATTTTTCACTGGGCTCAATGGACTGCAGACCTGACTTTAACTGCAGGTGCTAAATTTGTCCACAGCTTTACTGATGAGATTGTTCTTCCTGTTTTTCACTCCGCTATGAAGCAGTTTTTACTGGTTAGAGGCAAACGTGTAATTAATCAGAAGTTCCATAATAGTGTTCATCCTTTTATTAAAATATGTATGTTGCTCTAAAAGTAATGCCTCCATGGAAATGACTACAGCGACAAAGTACACAACAACACTATCTGATAGAGCAAACTCTCAGCTACAAAACTCTTTGTTATCACAATCACCACCATGAGCTGTGCATTTTCACCAGCAGTGAACAGCTGCATGCCACACTCATAAAGATCTGCACCAGTGGAGGTGACCACTGTCACTGCCACCACTGAAATGCGCTAGCCCCCCTCACTGTGCTCACACCCCCTGCTTGGTCTCCATAAATATTCACAAGCATCAGTGAGTGTCAGTCAGTGCCATTCTTTCCTCATGCAGGAGTTCAATTCAACCCCATTGCTCCACCCGCACTCCCATGTCAGATGCCATTCTGTCATCCTGCCCTCTGCTGCCATCTGTCACACGGCAACAACACGGAATGGGATATTGGTGGGAAGGTTCATCCCCTGCTGCCGTCCCACCAGCATCTGCCTCTGACGTCATAGGCTGCCATCACAAAATAGGAGGCATTACTTTCGGAGCAGCTTTCAGATGAATCCGGTCACACAGGTTTCTAGCCTCAAATATCTTTGCATTTTCTTTTCCTCATTACTTCTCAGACATGAAATCCAGGAGCCAGAATTCTCAGTCTGGAATGCATCCCATGTGCGACGAGGGCAAACACTCCTCTTTTGCAGTGAAGATACCACTGCTTCTATACTTAGCTCAGGATGTCCAACCCATGAGTCTCCTGGAGCTTCTCAGCTTCCATTTGAATAGCTCCTTAGAACAAATGCTCACTTCTTCTCGTACTTCGTTGTGTTTGCTGTAATGTCGTCCTCACTGTAAGGTAAGGCAGTGCAATAGGGTGGGCTGTGTACTCGTTTCACAGCAAGGCGCTAAGGGCAGTACACGGAAGGATAAAGGTGTACAGGGTGGAAATGCAAACTGGAACCCATCAGCATGAATATTTCTTAATATTAGTTAAAGAGTTAAAGAGAAAAAGCTCCTTTCGGAAACGATTAATATGGCTTGTTTTGCTTTAGAATGTTATGGATAATGCTCTAAAGATGTCCCAGTACAAAGGAAGCCCAGGATGGTTGTCTCAGAAAGAAATGTAGATGTCTGTATCTGGTGAAGTGAAACCCACACAATGTGCCCACAGTCCATTTTATGTCTGGACAGCAGCCTACAGTCACAGTTAGGTCTATCCTCATATCCAGCTGCAGAGATGTCAGCTTTGCAGGTTTGGATCTGAGATATCCTCAGGGAACTCTGAGAAAGGAAATTTGCACTCGCTCTGATATCTTTTGACGGCCTGAGGGTGCACTTGGCACGTGGAGAGGTCAGTGAGACTGAATGAAACACATCGATAATTGCAGACAACTTCTATTAAGCACATGAATCAATTAGGTTAGAAATTACATTGGTCCCTTAGCCCAACCAAAAATATGTGGAGCGATTGCTCCAGCTGTTCAACTGCCATGGAATCACAGGGTCTGTCAGCTTGCTTATGCACAGAAATAGTATCTAGCACAGACATGCTGCTTTCCATTCTTCATCATGGTTGCAATTTGGAAAGGTCATCATACGTGGTTTGTCCATTTGCCATTTGGATGGTAGAAAACTTGGTCAGATACAGGCTTCTTCCCCTTCCTCTTCTGTCTGGTGCAGAAACTCTCACAAAACTCAATGGGAAGTGGTGTGCAAACAAAACTGCATACACAGAAAACATCATTTTATGTTCTTTACTTTGTCTTTTTCTACATGGTGAAAATGTATGTGCTTCCTCCAAAGAAATGCAGCTGCAATTCTGCAGAAACACGAGTTTGAGCTTCTTACCGTCCTTCTATTTCTTCCAACTGCAAAGATCCATGTTATGCAGCATTGTTAAGAAGAACTGCATCTCAGAAGGCCAAACATTTAATTAATAGAACTATGGAGATAAATCACTGCTGAGAAAAAGGAAACAATCAGGTGTTTTAGGCAGGGGAGAACAAATACTCATTCTCAGTGTGTATTTGATAAGCAAGCATAAGTCAATGAGACAGAGCCAGAGGAGGACATTCCCAAAAGACTGGAGCTATGGTGGAGAAATTCCTGACGTTAGTACTAGGATGCACTGTTCCTAAAGACACCCAAGGTCAGGCTGACAGGGCTCTGAGCACCTATGGAGCTATAGGTGTCCCTGTTCACTGCAGTGGAGTTGGACCAGATGGCCTTTAAGGAGTCCTT
The DNA here is from genome assembly GCA_024606505.1 of Aquila spilogaster. NCBI lineage: Eukaryota > Metazoa > Chordata > Aves > Accipitriformes > Accipitridae > Aquila > Aquila spilogaster. The sequence goes on from JANHGO010000037.1 coordinate 8,992,363, forward strand.
CCAACTCCAAATAATTCTGTGATTCTGAGATTCGTAGGCATGCGCTGAGGTACACAAGGGAGCTGGGAGAAGTAGAAGGAGTGGACATCAGAGATTCTGTAAAGAGTTACCAACACTGCTCCCTCCCATCTTCAGTTTAAAATGTGATCCAAGTGGCAATTTGGGAAGCAGACAGGCTGCCCACTGCTCCTCACCACTGTCCTGTCTGAAGTCACCAGTTCCAGCCCACCCTCAGACATTCAATCCTGTCTTTTTCCCAGTGATTATCAGCTCCTGTTCAACAGCTAGCAAGTGTGGTGTTCCTACCAATAGGACCCAAACTAATCCAGCTAACCCAGCCTATTTTACCTGAATCAGGCTAAAGAGCGATGACCACAGGCAGCTGAGCAGTCAGTTAGGAAGGTGATGTAGCTTTGCAGAAGAAGAGTGGAATAAAGCTGATCACCTCCCCAACCAGCATGGAGCCAGGTGGAAGAGGAACCTCTCTGCCTGACAGCAGCCTGGAGCAAGCAAGGCAGGCTGGAAAGATCATGTGGGCATGTGAGAAAATTCAGTACCTATCTGGAAAATGTATATATATTTGCTGAGACACAGTTATTTCTGTAAAAAGCTATAGATCTTTTGTCTGTACAGAACAAGGTTTGCTTCCAGTTGGCTCATAATGCTGACAACCCAGCTCTTCTTCCATTTGTATTCTTCCAGTTAATATTCTCTGATGTGCACTAAAGCACCTATCAATTATTCATACTACAACATGACCACTATTTCTTTTAACAACAAGATTAAACTCTCTGTTGAAGCTGCTGACCTAGACTAGTCACTAATGGGACATTTGGTTCATTACCCTGTATTTTTCTTTCTCTTAGAAGGGCTCCAGTGGGAACCTTCAGTGCCTCTCATAGGATTCCACATAACAGGTGAGACGACACTAAAACGTATGAAGGAGATGTTCAAAGTTTCCGAAGATATGAGTGAAAAGAGTATTAAATGAAAAGCCTTTTTTTTCTCATTTGCATTGGTATAAATTGGAGTTTTGCAAATAAATTTTCTACATAGAGACTCATTTACTGAAGAAAGTGTGCAACACAGAAGAGAATCAGCACTGATGAATGCTGTTATGACTTAGAAACAAAGTATTTGTACCATAAGCAATTAATTCTATTGAGATTTATTTAAATTGCAAATGGAGGAAGGAGATAATTTCAGTTCTGCCCTGTTCATCAGAAACTTCATCCTATCCCAAACTTTGCAGCATCAGATCCATACATAAGTTGTTCAGAACAATGTCATCAGAGCAAACTTTAATTAGGGGATCATACCCGGAGGGCACGGCACTGTTTCTAATTGAGAGATTTTTGTCCCTTTTGAATTAACATTTCAAAAAGCATCACATGAAATGAAGCCTTGACACACAACAGCAACTTTAGAGTTCTTTAAACCAGAGACACGAGAACAGGAAGAGACATGGTACCTGCATGATACTACGAATTGCCATGCTGCTTGTTTAAGACATGCAGATTCATGTTTTATGAGATGTAATAAATTAACCAATGCTCAACAGGTTTATTGGGCAAAGGAAGGAGGGGAGAAAGGAAAAAATAAAAAGGAGAAGGAAAAAAAGGAAGAAGGAAGAAAGAAGAAGAAAACATCAAAGTTCTTCTGCCAACAGGAGCTCTCTGGTCAGTCTGCCATGGCAGAACTCCCCAGAACAGGAAAGGTGAAGTTGAAATGCTGCCAAGAGAAGACTGGCAGCAGCTATTTCTGTGCTTAGGCACATTTTGACAGAGCAAACTTTGTTATTAGCAACCAAAATCTGAATGGATACTGAACAGAGCAGCTGCCATTTCCTTTGCTTGTCTCGATAGAAGGGGCTGAACGAAGAATCAGGGGTTCAGGTTTTGAGTACAGATTCATGCTGTGCCAAGATCTGTGGTCAGTTGTATATGGAAGAAAGCGGCCTTTTTTTTTCTTGTAATTGTTAGAGACATTTGTGGAAAAAAAGCTCAAAAATGCAGTTCACCCATCGAAGTCAAAGCCACGACTGCTGAGGGAGAAAAACTGTCATGATCTGGATCCGCCTCAAATAATAATCACTATTATTTATTATTGGAAATAAACTTAAACATTCATTCATGTCAGAATACCGTAACTTCTCTCAAAATGAATGTTCAGACATTTCTGCAGGAGGGCCTTAAAAATTGGGACCTTCAGAAAAAAAAGGGAAAAGAGTGAGTACCAGGAATCATGTCCAGAAGTCATGGAAGCTGACACTATTGGCAAAATAGGAGAGTGCAGGCAGAGAGAAAGGGTGTTCCCACCTGCATATTCTAGCTGCCTAAATAGACACCGGGCAACCCAGAGGGCAGTGAGGAAGTGCTCAAACCTGCAGGGAGGAACAAACCCATGTGGAGCATAGGAGGTTACCAGCATCCATAGGACTGTGCTGATCTTCTCAGGAGCTGCAACAGCAGCCTCTACTGATGTAGATTTGAGGACATGCGCAATTTTCTCAAAGCCTGAGAGACCCAGAAACCTGTTGCATCAACCTCTGTAACCTTCAAGGTGCTTTAGCACAGCACTTAATCAACCTGCCTCAGACCTAGGAAAAGGAATAATTAATGTTTTCAGGAGCATTAATTTTCCCGGAAGCACCAGCATTAATCTTTCTAACCATTAAGAGCGTTATTGTTTGCTTCTTTGTTTATTAGCTACAGTTATTCCTGACCTTCTTTGCTATAAAAAAAAAAGCAGGAAGAAGTTTATGTAGGCCATAAGGAGCTCAAATTAGAAAGTACAGGATAAAATAACATTTTCTTGGCTCACAGGAATTAGTGATCTGATCTACTTAGCTGTTCTTCAAGGTTCTAATGCATTAAAAACAAAAATGTGTTACTGATACACATCTGAGAAGATGAGAGAAATAAGAGTGTTTTTCCAAGGCCCTCTGAAACGAAGCAAAATGGGAGTATGGGCAGAAGGGAATTGCCCCACCATGTTGTTGAGCTCACTGGTTTGTCATGCCTACACGCCTTCTTATTTAGGCTTTGTACATTGCCAGCCTGGAGATTAACAATCGCCCTGTTCTCTGTATCACACCTAGCCAAGAGCATCTTTGAATGCAGCTTTTTCAGCTAACAGTAACTCCAAAGGGAACAATGAATTACTCAAATGCAGTAACTAATACACTACTGAAATACTTGGGATACATCTTTTAGTTGATGAGGTTGTGTACTAGTAACATCCCTGCTCATGGGAGTTCTCTCATTCTCCTGCTCTTACTTCTGAGGGCAACAAATAAAACATCAGGAACTGTGTTCTTTACCTGGAATGACACCAATGACATCTACATGCTGACAAGGTAAGTTTCATCGACTTTACTTAAAGGAATTCACATTTTGGTGCGGGATCTTCCTAGGCAGCTGAAGAGTTTAAGTGATTGGATTTGTGGATACATAAAGAGGTTAAAAATTTATCCAGAAAAACAATCAGATGCAAAAGAATTTGGGAAGATGGGGAGAAGTTCTGCAGTACCACAGACTGCCCAACTCCCCATCCTCCCAGAAATGGCGTTGTTCTTCATGCTGCTCTCCAGTTTTCCAGGGAGCAGATTTCCTATCTCCAGACATTTTGTTCACCAACATATTGCACTTCTCTGTCCTTCACATCCTGGGCAGACTGTTCCCCTAGCAAATAAAGTGGGACAAGGATGGTTCTGCAGCCCCCAGAGCAACCAGCACAGAGTGACTTATATCTGTGTACATAGACTTGCTTGGCTCTCAAGACAGAGCTGCATCCAAAGTGCTGCATCCCAGCAAAGACAAACAGGCTCCACCGCTGACTGTCAGAGAGACAAACAGTGCAAACCCCTCCTCTCCAGCATCTCCCCACCATTTGCTGTGAGTGCCTTTTCCTCAGTCCTCACGTATCATCCACCTTTCCAGCTACCAGAGCCAGAGCATCCCACACAGCCCCATCTTCTGCCATCCAGTTCTGCTCTAAGCACTTCCCACTCTCTTAACTCTCAGAGACTGTGATCAAACATTCTCCCTCCTCCATGTATTTTGTCTCCCCTTTCCCATTCCCCAGCATCGTCTTTTTTTATATATATTTTTCTTCCCATCTCTCTTTCTGGGATACATCATTTAGGGTGTCAACACTTTAAACTGTTGGGCAACACTGACACTGAGAGAATTTTTGTACTGGAAAGTGTCAATAAGTGCCATAAACTGTTTCTATGATACAGAGACAGCAACAAGAGCTGGTTGCTGCGAGGATTTCAGCATGTCTGTCTAACACCCACATCTTTCTCCCCATTTCTCACACTGTGCCAAAATCAACAGGCTTCTGCTTATGTCAGGTGCGCTTGGATATTCCACCCAGTCTCCATCTGCTGGTTCAGAAGAATATGAGCGTCCTATGAATCCTCGGCCATGCCCTCCAGCCCCACACAGGAGGCCCAGGTGTCTCTTGGGCATCCCAAATGCACCAGGAAGCTATGGGCCCACAACTGACTATTGTTGGAGTTAAGATGTCTGTTCTACCCACAGGCACCTATGGGCAGACACCTGGTTTTTACCTTAGACTGAGCTGAAGCACCTTCAGGTATCTAACTAGACAGAGATGCTCTGCTCCAGAGGTCAGCACATCTCTCTGCCTCCAGCTGAGATGTCTTAGGGAGCCCCATCCAGCTGCCAGCAGCCGCTCCATGAGGGTTTAGATCTCCCCCAGGGCTGTGCAGTATGTGCAGTATATGCAGCCTGGTGAGGATGCCATGGGTAACGCAGGACACCAGATGTGCCACAAAGCATTTATGCTGTGGCAGTTCTTGTTCCTACTGCACTTACAAATACTTGCATGTTGTCATCTGTATTCAGACCTTTTTATCTCAAAGAGAGTTCCATGGTTGTGGACCATGCTAAAACCACACAGCAAGCCTTCTGAATGCTTTACAGAACTTATTTTTAGGAATTTGTTTTGCATTTTCATTGGTATTTATTGTGTCAAAGCCTATGGTTTGCAAAACAATCTCTTCTTCATAGTACTAACAAAGGAAAATAACTCTACCATGTTGTGTAAACACATACTTAAGTGTTAAGCTCTTTCTGGACTGTACTAAGTGTCAGCCAGCTGTCCTGGATGTCAAAGTGCACTCATGAAATTCTATTAGGTGATTTTCATCCTTTTCAATAGGCAGAAAGATCTGCTTAAGGTTACTTCAATGCTGATTTGTTTTGTTGATTCAGAAACAAAATCAATTAACTGTTTAAGAGCAGATATTTTCCATTGCATTTCTGCACAGTCATTACTAATCACAGAAGGAAAATATATCTATATATTTTTCTTTACGAGAAGGGCAGTGCGACACTGGGAGAGTTTGTCCGGAGAGCTGGTGAGTCTCGGAGTCTCCATCTTTAGAGGTTTTCAGGATTCACTTTGACAAAGTCGATGTATGATCCAATACACAGTTGGCAATATTTCTGCACTGGCTTAAAACCTGAGCTAGACTCTTTCCAGGGATCATTTTCAACTGATGCTTTTATGATGCTGTGATCTATACAAACCTAAACTTTTGCAAAAACTTCAGAGTCTTCTGAGGAAAGAGCACAGGTTTTATCCTTGGATTTGAGCTAAGTTCCTGTTGATGTTAATGAGAATTATGCACGTGTAGCTGAAGACATTTTGGCCCCAGATGAAGGATTCACATGACATACTTGAGGCATGTGTCAGATTTGCAGAAAGATTTTACCAGTGATAAACAGTTTTTTCTCAGTGCTGAGAAAGGTCATCCGACAGCCGTCCTGTTACTAACGATAATTTCTAATGGAAGAAATTCCTCACTCTGAACTGAAAACCATGTTACAGTAAGACTGGGAACCTGTGGCTGGCCAATCCAATCCATCTTAATAGGGCTGCACACTTCCCTGCAGGAAATGCTACCAAACCTTTAAAGCTAGTTTATCAAAGGACACTGCAGACAGCTTGAATACATCCATGATCCCATGTTCTGACATCGGCTTCTTGAGATGGTGCTGTGACTCTGTCACTGCTCTTTGTCCGCCTTTGGCTTTCATGTCATACCCCGTGTATCGCTTTCTCTATCCCACCACTGCCACCTCTGTCTTTTTATTTCAGACATGACAGGATCTATGTATTTTCTTCTGAACGTGTAATTAGTGAACCAGAGCTGGGCTTGGGGTTTGGCTTCGTATTGCTTTTTTGCCAAAAGCCTCCTTTCCCCACAGATGACCTCTCCCATTTCACAGTTTGTAGGTAGGACCTTTGAGTTATGCGCTATGAACCTCGTGGAGCCAGTGGAACACTGCAGAACCCATTTCCTCTTTTCCTCTTAGCTTTGGCATTCCAAACTCTTTCTTGTTGCAAAGCTTTCATCATGACATAATTAATCCAAACTTCTCAATTCTCCTTAAAAAGCCATATCTGTTTTCCTCTTCTGTCTGTGAACATCACAGTTCCATTTAGATGGCAGTGAGAACATTACCCTGCTGTAGCCAGGCCATGTCACTTGTCTGTTTGCAAGGACCATTCAGAGATGTATGAATGACACCAAAGGAGTGTCCTACAAATTGTCAGGAGGGAAGGAAGAAACACGAGAATCACAAACAAGGGAAATAGAGTAGACCAACCAATACCATATAGTTTTTATTTACAGTAAATGAAGATCATTTTTGTTGCTCTGTCCTACACTCAATTTTAATTTTAAAATGGCCCAAATGTCAGAGCACAGAGCTTCTCCCCTTGATTCATTTCTCTGTGAGGGAACAGTCCCTAAAAGCACCTGCGATCTGGACTCAGTTTCACTCTTGACCTCACTTCTTTTCCTATGTCAGTATTGGATTTATCACCGCTCAATCAGAAAATACAGGAATGTGCTTTTATGACAGCACTCGGATGGTGTCTAAAAGGAAGTCTGGAAAAAATCCGGTTGTGCTGAAATGGCAAAGAACCTCAAAACATGGAGGATTTTCAAAAACGAGCAACGTCACTTTTCCTTTGTCTCTCCTTTTTCTTTTCCTAGCACATAGAAAGAACGAATGATCCCTATGTCTGATGGAGGAAAGGAAGGTTTAGAGAACTGAGAGAGATCTCACATTTCTTTGCAATGTAATTGTTCCCAAAGTTTGCACTCCTACAGAACACGGAATGAAAAATGTAAAGGTACGAAATATGAAAAAACAACCCACAAAACAAAACCCCGAACCAACCAACCAACTTCCAAGGTCTATTGCTCCCACGCGGTCCCCTAGCACACCAAGCTTTGTGCCTTGTGACCAACTGGTTGGCCCTGGCTTCGGACAACACTCAGACTGCAGAACTTGATGCAGAAACACACCTCAAGGAGAAATCCACATAAGGAAATCTGACATTTTCACCTCTCCGATGAAAATGCAAAGAGCCAAATTCTATATACAGCTGGCGCCATATGATGACAGTGGGGAATACACAGGTCTCTAAGTGCCTTGAGACTATTTTCTAGCAAGAAGTTGTTACTAAAGCCCTCACAAGAGTTAACATTGTAAACAAACGCAGTAGCAGCACACAGCCAACCAAGAAGGGAAACAAAGGAGAACCTTGGATTTCTGAGTTATGGTAACATGCTTGCTCAACCAAATACTGTGGCCACTGTTGGCTAAGGGTGGATGCTGTGTGCTGCAGAAATGGAAGGTCACCTGAGCCACCAGAGCGGGGAAGAAAGTGCTGGTGTAATCAATCCTTAGGAGAAGATTGATGATTAAGTCTCTTCTCCCTTAGAAGATCTTCATTTAAGATACGTAATTGCATTACCAGTTTTCAGAGGCCCAACTATTTTTAAATAACTTTTATCTCTTGATGTTTAAAACCAAATTTTTCATTTGAGCAGACTTCCTGCACTTGAGAAGGTGCTTGGTGCATCACTTCCCTGACTTAATGCACAGTAGTGCTAATAGATGAATCCATCCTGCTATTTTACTGATCCTAAATCAGGGCCATAAACCAAGCCTATCTTCCTTGTTATACCATAGGGCCCAGAAGTGCTTCAGGGCTCAGGACGACTGGGAAAGTCCTCCTGCATACCAGGACTGACCCACTCAGGTGGATGAGCACCCTGGCACTGCACTGTCAGCACTCTGCTCAGGCCTCGCAGCATCACCAGTCCTCCACCACTTAAAAGCAGCAATTCGTTTTGGAACCAAGCTTACGCTGGCATGTTCCAGACCATTCAAAAGTGAAGGAGGAGAGTTGGAAGTGCTAAGTAATTGCATCCTAAGAGGCAAGGCTGAATGTCCTTTATGACTTCCTGTGGCCTTCTGAAGCATGAAACCACTAAAACAGAGTGGTTGAGACTCAGACATGCAGGTCCAGCATTGGTCCATCCTGATCAGTCCAGCAGTACCTGCACAGCTGAGAGAAAGGCAGAGCTCAGCCCATGCAGCACAGCAGCAGGAGCTGCACTGGGTGATGCCAGACCTCACAAGGAGGGACACCCTTTGTTCCTACTGCAGCCTTGAGATGCAGAGCATTGCGGCATGCCTGATTTGCCCACGGTGCAATTCTGGGACATCCGGAGGATTAAGGGAACCCATCAAACACAGCAGCTCTCCTAGTGAAAAGGGCAAGGAGAGCCAAAGATGTGGCAGGGATGGAAGAACAGGCTTGGGACACCAGGGTGATGTGTGCAGTCAGGTGGGCCACAGAAGCACTCAGCTGACATAGATGCATTTGTCAGCTCAGTGCCAGTGGATACATAGGAAACAAGTGCAATAAAACCCTGATGGTCCCAAAGAGAATCCTGCAACTCCTGTCAGCCCTTCCCTGCCCGAGAGGAGATAGCCGGGTGCCTGTACAGAGCTCAGGGGGAAACAGAGGCTTGCACGGCATGTCACCGTTCAGAAACAAGGTGAGTTCAACAAGTACAGAGGCCATGACAGAGAACGAGGACAGACCCAGCTTGGGGACACAGGCAGCTTGGCACTCATGGACACCTCTGGAGGACAGCAGCAGCCAAAGCAAGTGACCGGACTGAAGTACGCTCCTTTAACTCAGGCTTTTGGCACCATCACCATACATACTCCAAAAGACGACCAAGTTTAGACACAACAGAGCTGTTTGTAGTGTTTGGCCTCAGAGGAAGAAAAGCTCTGGTGACACCCAGGACAGAGCCAACTTCCACCTCAATAAATACTCATATTCCTTCCCTCAACCAGCACAAAATGGCCACTGGGGAAACTGGTTCCCACACAAAATGTGTGCTGTGGTGATGCGACTGCTGCACAATGGCTGATAGGAGCAGCTGGGAAATGTGGAGCTTTGGTTGGTTTGTAACTGCTTCACCCTTCCCCATGTCAGGACTACGTTCTCTTTGTTATCATAGTCCTCTGCCTGCAGTGACAGCTGAAGAGAGGCACGCCTGGCTCCTCCCTTCGTGGTCTGTTCATAATTCATCCACAAGGACAAAGGTGGGATGAAAGGCCGTGTGCTTCCAACCTCGTTGCCAGCTTCTCTCACTTCAAGGTAACCTAGTGAATTACAGGAGATTAAAAGATTCCAACCCTTAACATTATTGATGTGAATCAGAGGAGATGAGGAAATGTAAACAGCAAGGGGAAAAGCACAGCGGAGAAAGCAAGAAAGTGCAAAAAGAGGAAAATAGGCCAGGAATAAATTTGCATCTTAAATTCTGCTGTATTTAGTCTGTTAGTAAGCAGACAAATGTTTTAAATCTGCTCATCTGAATGGAGAGCTTAATATCAGGCTACAGTTCCCCAGCAGAAATTAATACAGGCTCTGCAAGGATAAAGACAATGGAAGTCCGGTGCAAAAGGAGCCGACAGCTCTTGGCCAGGAGCTGCTGTTGATCGTCCTTCCTGAGAGGCAGCATGGCTGACAGCAGTGCAGACTGTCATGGTTTGATACCATGAAGTACACAACTCTTAAGCCAAATCAGGTGTGTGCAAACTAAGGTGAGACATCTTGGAAAGACTCCTTTTGCCTGAGCTTGACTTGGCCATGTGGGAACAGCTGTTGAAGTGATGGCAATGGAAATTAAATGTGTGAAGCACAGGTCAATCTTCTTGTTGTGATTTTATCAGGAAGCACTTGGGTGCATTTTTCCCAAACTGTCATGTGCTGGAGGCACATTACTGGGCCTCGTTTCATTGAAGAGATGCATTTCTAATTTGGCAGGTGAGAAACAAAGGGTTAACAATCTGGGTCCAGTAAAAACATTAAAAATAAACACCTATGTGTAAGACCAGCCCAACTGTAATGATATTTCTCAAATCCTATGACTGCTGGGACCTGAACCATGGCTTGCAAATTGTCTTGGCTGATTCCACTGTGTCTTTGCTTTTCCAATTATTTATTATGAATGTTTTCTTTCCTGGATGGCTATTCTCAAACCAGAACATTAAGCCATCCCTCCACAGAACCTTCTCCCAGCATTGCCAAACCACCTGGAGTCACTCAGATCTCCCTTCCAGAAAGAGTCATCTGCAGTGACTCTGCAATAGATTGACAGTTCTCTTTCAATTTAGATTTTAGCCTTTCACTCCTTCTTTCTCAACGTTAGAAAGTTTCTGTCTTGATACTGACATAAAGGCAGCCACTGCAGAGGTTGTTCTCACCAGCCATGTATGGGCCAGGTTCTGACATCAGAAGTATGGCTCAAGCTGAGGCATCTGCTGCCTTTTACAATGTTATGGACTACTCCACCTGGTGGAGACCTGATGTCCCAGGACACAGGTCGCTGGGGGCCATGATCTCTCTTGCTAGTGCCATGCAGACTTTGATATCTCAGTGGTGCTTATTTCTTGGCAGCTGGGTCAAATCTCTACAACTCAACTGAGTCTGAAGTTAAGACACATATATTTAAGTGTCTAGACTAGGTGCCTTTATGGACACTAAGAGCATAAACTCACATTAAACGGAAGAGGTTTTGTCATCTCTGTCTGTGGAGCCTAGACGTCAATTCAGCTGGCCAGTTTGCAGGGACTTTGTTTAAGCACTTGTATGCAGATGGTGGGCATCACTGGATATTACTGAGAGGAATCCTTTCTTCCCTTTTCAGTCAACGAAAAATAAAAGGCAATTGTAGGGTTTGTGTAGCCTGTTTTGACTGACTATTTTTGGATGAGATTGTTTGCAGCCTAGAATGTCTTTTGTTGCTATTGTGTACGACAAGAGTCTATAAGAATATCTCAGATGCAGATAAGTACAGAATATATACACTGGGTTAGGTAAAATGAATCCCATATTGTTAGTCATGTTGATTCGTATTTTCAAGCCATACCATGTGAAGCAAGGTCATTTGCTAAAGACACAAAGCAAGATTTTGCAGGCAGGTTCTCACTCTTTTGTTCCAGGGTAATTTGATACAAGCCAACTTCAAACCAGAGACCGAGCAAACATTTTCACTGCAGAATTAATTTAGGATTAATAAACTTTACTGACTGGCAAAGGAAGATGCAACATTGTGCTAAACACACTCCTACGACTTGCTTTTTGGAGCTGGCTTACACCCTGGCTGTCCTTTGCCCAGATGGAGAGTTAGTCTTCTTCAAACTAAAACAAAGATTATCTAGATGTACAAAGAAGTAAATATGTTGAAACCACAGTCTTAGGTTTAATGAAACTGGGATAAATTATTTTCAGGTTTACAATCTTTGCAACCTAAGTTCATTTCTTCCTCTTTCTAACTTGTAGTTCTTTAGGGGTGATATCAACACAAACGAGGATGCTACAACACAGAGAGTTGTATTGCGTTTTATTGCTCTTGAAAGCAGAAATAAACATGAGGTGTTTAAGAGCTTTTGAAGATTTAGACCTCAGCACTTTTGATTTAATACAGAAAGATTTCTTCATTGGGCAGCAGCTCGTGTTTATTCCCCCAAAATCTGTAAGTCAATGTCAAATATTTGCAACTTCATTCTACAGAGGACAGTAGGTAATCATTACCATAACTTGTGAGCCTGGTACAGCAACAGAAATATTAAAACATATTATTATTCATTATTCTACTAAATAATGAAACTTTCAGCAAATGGAGAGAAAACCACATAAAATACTTTTCTGTTCTTGCAAAACTGAAGTTCTGTGTAGAGGGTGAAATAACAAATACCAATGGACAAAACCCACAGAAAAGTATCAGCATTATACCCATTAAATGTGGGAATAAATGTATTAGGAGTGTTGCAAAATGTGTAATTATAATATAAACATTTTCTGGAGAAGATTCTTCTACAGCAATACTTTAAAACAGAAAAGCATTTTGGCATCAATAAGAAGATCTAGCTATGACATACGTCAGAAGAAATATATGTGCTCCAGTGAGCTACTAATGCAAGTTCCAATCACCGTGGTCTCAGGAGAAACAATCTCATTTAAAAGTTGGCAGTCAATTTAGAATTGCACTCTCTCTTTTCTGGTCTCCCCTAATTTAATATATAGCAATAAAAACATTTGGAAATAATTAGATGCCAAATAACCATTAATATTTTACCTTTTGACAAAGATCCAGCCACTGAATTTAAGTGCTTTTAATGAAACCAACATAGTCCTCATATTTAAGTTCTTAGTCTCCAAAGAAATCAAGTAGTGCGCTGTCTGTATGCTATGTCACGTAATGGAGGTAGCATTTAGTTGCAGATAGAGAGCCATGGGTGCATCCCCTTTGTGTTAAAATGGTGGTTATACAGTCATTGGTTTTGGGGGAGTACTTGTATCTGGATATTAACTGTGCTTTATATTAACTGTTCAGAACCACTAAATTAGAAGTAGCTGTATCCAGCAGAGGCAGCTATAATGTCGTGTATTCGTGCTGTCCCATGTTCACAGCATTTGAACAATATTTTCCCAATTATGCCAATAAAATATGAAAATGACATAAGATCAGCATTCAATTCCAGATTGTAATCAGAAAACGTGATCTGAAAGTGCTGTTGTACTGCTTTTTTTCTGTGACTCCTCCCACTAGAAAAACATGAAACTGGAACGGTGTGTTACCTACACGTGGAACTCTTAGAAAGTATTTCTGCAGATATCTGTGTATGCTAATGAGTGAATTACAATCTTCTGCAGACACTTCATCCTGGGAAGATTTCAGTGTCCTTGGAGATGTTTCAGTTCTTTTTAAAATGAGCTCTAGCATCCTACCCTAGGGGATGAGTTAATGTTTGGCCAGCCTCTGTGTGACCTGCAGTAGCCATACAGACAACACACTATCTGTTCCCCAACATGACAGGCCACATTCACTATCAGGAAGCCAGTTATTCTACTTTCTACTGTCTCCTAGGAGCTCAAAGAAATCCTTGTGTATGTAATGTTCAAACTCTACCCATCAGTAGTTACTATCACAGTAGAAATCACTACACATGCATTCTTTTATGGAGTAATACCAGTAATATTTTATGGACACTGATGACAGTTCATTACCTTCAGTGACAATACAGAATCTCTAATAACACAGAACTTCGCACAAAAAGTCTACAACTGACATTTGTTAATACCAGCAAGATATGCAGCATTGCCTATACCAGGGAGAAGCTGGATGTTGTTGAGGGAACTGGATGGGTGGGAGAAGTAGCATGTCAGAAAAGGAATAAAGTTTAGTAGCACAGAGTACAGATTTGTGTTCGTAGTGGCCAATACCAAGGATTTTTGCCTTCAGGTAAAGGTTTATCAGTCAGGAATAAAGAAAAGGGCTTTGGTGTCTTATATAGTCACTGGATTACTGAAGCCATTAATACGAAACAGGTGTGAAAAAGACAAATGAAAAGAAAATGTAGAGATACTGCTATTGTCTACAGCCCTCCTGAGACTTCAGTTAGAGCATCCACAGTTAAGAAAGACTAACTCTAACTGGAAGAAGAGTGAGGACCAATACAGTGATGGTCCTTACCATTCTTTCCAAATAAAGAACCTGTCTTTAAATGAAGTGAGTAAAAGAGTTTGGCTTAGGTAAATGAAGCCTAGATGTAATATGGTTACTTGGCCTGAACATATTCATATAAACTCCAGGGAGGTCCAAGTACTAATTAGGCTAAAGGTGGATTAAAAAATAGTTTTAAACAGACTTCGAGGGCTGAAAATCACGAGATGAGTATCTATTTATCAGAAGAGTTTTACAACAGACTTTGGAATAAGAGAAAATAGAAGTAGGACAATGGAGTTTGCTTTTTTTAGGTAGAGTTTGATCAACAGATAAAAGGAGCTACTTGACTACCTCTTGAAGATATCAAGAAATTGGATTTGGTGACATTGAACTTATTTCCAGTCTCTGTTCCCATGAGTAACTAGTTGCTACAGCACAGAAACTCCCTAAAATGAGACTTACAGTTGAATATCAGGTTTTTTATCTCCCTGTTGATTAGTAATGTATTAAAATCTAATGAAGCATTTATCATCTCCTATTTTATTAATCTAACTTCCTATTAGACTCCGTAATTCATTTCTTTGGGAATTAAGGAGTTTTAAGAGACTTCAGGAGCATGAGTTCATGATGAGTTTGAGGGAAGGGTAAAGGTGGCACTGAGGGATGTGGTTACTGGGCATGGTGGGGGTGGGATGATTAGGTGATCTTAGTGACCTTTTCCAGTCTTAACAATTCTATGATTCTGTGGCATCTGTGTCACAGGTAATGGAGGGAAAGGACAAGTTAAGAATATGAAGAGGATGATCATGCAGACCAGAGCAATGTTGTCACCAGTAGGAGTTTTAATCTGCTTTAGAGAGTTGTAGGCCATGAAAAACCACTAGTTCAACCTCCACCACATGATAGACAATTAACATAGTGACAGTAATAACCCCAGTAAAACATATTGTACTTCAATACAACATATGTTTGGCTATCACATAAATTCTAGAAGGGCATCCATTGTTGACTTAAAGGCATCAAGAAATAGTAAATTCATCAGTTTTACCGGTAGTTTGTTCCAGTGATTAATCATGCCAAGTTTAGAAAACGTGCATTGCATTTCTAATTGGAATTTGTGAGATTAAAGAGCCATTTTATATCTGGTGTTTCCTCCCAGCAGAGGTTTATGTATTCTGCAATGAAGCCAATGTTTAAGCTCTGTCTATATGGTGCTCTGGCATCATCCCAGCTCCTTATCAGACTGAGACTAAGACATATGTCATTCCCCTCCCACCATGCACACTGACGTTTATGTAAATAAAATCAGGCTTGCAAGCTCCGTGGAAACCACCAATCCCTGGGTCTCAGCTACCAGAAAATCAGAACTCTGTGGCATCATCTTCTCCCAGCAGGTCAGCTAGATGCAGTCACAGTCTTTTCCATTCATTGGATAAACGTGTTTCTCCATAAGACATTAATTTTTGGCCTCAAAAAATGTTGTGACTTTTTGCAGTATGTTGTCCTGGATTTCAGTTACACATTTTATATTTGTATTTTATGTTATATTCCGTTACCAGTCTCACCAATACCATGACCCTAGTGAAAGTCATCTTCCTGCTCTTACTTTATTAACACACTCAAAAATTATTCTTCTATTTTTTGGTCCTATTACTAAGTACAATGAGAGATCAGATTCAATTACTTACATCTTATGACCCTACATCCTTTTCAGTTATTATTCCCCCTAGAATGCAGTTTCTTCTCTTTGTGTGGCAGTTATTCAATGTTGTAATACATCCTAGTTAATATTGTAGTCCCAAGGATACCTAACATGGAACAGTATCCATAAATTTTACCTTTTTCATGGTCTTGAAAAATAGTTTCCAGGAGGAATTCAGATCGTTTTTGACTTTATTTTTGTATAATGCTGGAAAATAAACAGGGAGAGGGGGGAATGTACTTGTTCCTAAAAGAACATCCATGACATTTTTAGCCACCTTTCTTTATTCTCTGTCCAGTCTCAGCAGTGCCTAGATAATAATGAGGACTGAATTACCCTACACCCCAAAGGACACACAGAGCAGAGCAGAAGAGCACAGTGGTTCCTTTTCCTGCCTACATTCTAAGAGATGAATATTGAAAGCTCTGTGCCCTGAGTATAAAGATCCAGAGTTCTTGAGATGCCCCATGTGTGCATTCTTCACACAGATATTTGTGATAGCTGTGAGATGCACAGGAATATCTCCAGCAATTACATTATGCTTGGCAACTGCATCAAGGCTCTAGCAATGCGTGCGTGTAGTCGGGTCTTTCAGACAGACAGCTGAAATGCACATTTTGTTATGTACGTAATGTGCAGGCTGTGGTTTACTAGTAGTGGGTGAACTTCACACACACCTTAAATATCAGCATGGACAAGCACTTGTTAAGGTCTTGTCTGTGTACAGTTTAAAAGCCATAACAATCTACTTCTGCTACCAGTTTTAAAAGTAAATCCTAATCCAATACTTCAGTAAGACTATATATATCCACCACCAACAGTAAGTGCCGTGTTATTAGTAAAATAGTATTTTGGCCTTAGGTAATTGTCCTAAAACACAGAGATAATTTAGCACCTCAGAAAAGATACAAGAAAGACAAGAGGAAAAAAAAAAGCAAGAAAAAGAAGGGTGAAAAGGATGGCTCCTGGGAGGGAGTGGCTTCCCTGCAAAAAGCAATTAAGTTATGCATAAGGAAATGAATTAATGAATGATAAAGATAGAGTCAATAAATTATTGTTTCTTACTACTCTCTCCTTTAGGATGAACTACAGATCACCAACTAAAGTTATTGAGTGGCAGATTCAGATCAAAAGAGAAAACAATTTTTTCCACCAAATACAATTAGCTAAAGGGGGCGTGAGCAATGAATGTTGCAAATGCTGCAAGTTGTACACAAGCTCATAGGAAAACAAGACTATATTATACAGAAGCTATGAGCTACACAGAGATCATACACCATCAACGGAACCTGAAAAATTAACATGTGGTGCAGTTCAAAAGAGCACTTAAACATGTGCTTAACTTGATTTCCTTGAACCTTATGTTTATGCTTAACTGTTTTGTGCCATTGGAAAGAAAACAATTATCTGCTTGTATCTCCTGATTAACTAGAGTCTGTGTTTATACAACACAGCAAACTACAGTCCTCTCTACTGAAAGGGTCTGTACTGAGAAAGTACATCTCAAGTGCAGGGAATCACAGATGTTGAGAATACTAAATTAGAGCTTCCATGGGATGGATTGAAGGAAGAAGCCATTTAAATTAGATCAGCTAGTTTTATTAACATCAGCTGTAAGTATTCACATATGCCCTTTTAGGACAAGTTATATCTGTGTTCAGACTATGTTACAAACTCAGAGTCCTGTTGGACTAAAAATCTGAATATTCAAAGATACAGTGAGGTTCTACGTAGCAATACCCCCTTTGGGAACCACCAGTATGTTAACTTGCTTTACATTGAGAAGTAACGTGGCACTGATCTTACCAAGAAGAAAATCAGACACTTCCTAAAGTTTCTTCCTTGCCAAGGGGTGCAGCTCTTTTGTCCAGGCTGAGTTGTCATTTTGCCACTAGACATTTGGAAAAATAAGGAAGTAGATTCAACCATATGCAATGAGAGTTAGAGCTGTGTATCAACTGTAACAGTTCATCAGTTATCACTGGAGCATTACATAGTCCAGGGCTGAAGGAACGTCAGGAGATGCAGATTCTTGCTGCAAATTGCTCTTGCTTTGTGTTTCCTCATGCTTTAATGTCCGGCTTCAGGTCCTTCAAGACGTTCTGATAAAACCCCTTAGAGGTCTGCCACCTCTACGGACAGCCTAGGATACAAGAGACATCTGCACAAGGATGTATGATATGTCACACAGGGTTTATAGGAAACTATTGTCTAAACCTAGTCATGTAGGGCCACCTGAGAAGTTCCAAAGCATGCAGGGCACCTGTACAGGGGCACCACACCATCCTGCTAGACACGAATCTCCAGGAAATACCAAATGGCACAAGAAATATCTGTTAAGGCAACTGAGTCAAGCTCCGGGTCTCTGAAGTTGATTCCCACTCTAAGTGACAGTTTTATCTACATTACCACTCTGATAATGTTCACAGATGTATCAGCATGCTTTAAGCTCATATTTAGACCCTAGTTAATTAAAAACAGCTTTTTAATCAAGAACTTCCCCTATTTCCTCTGTGTGAATGTTAATATGAATTTGTAAACCATTCATTTTTATCAGTTTTACGCCAATGCCAAGGCTTTCAAAAGGCTTCATGCCAAAGTAGTTTAAGCATATAAAGCAGTGTATCCTGTGATAAGATTCACATAGAAAACAATTCTGTTATGAATTGTTTTCTGCAAGATTTTCAAGCCTGCACACTGCACTTACAGATAAAACAGGATCTTGGAACTGAGCAGTATCTAATCTGAAGTATTATTTTATTCTGTCCTAATAGTGTTGTTTTGAAGGATTTCTCATTTTTATGGGATCTTTTTGGACAAATCCCCACAAGTGCTTGAGCATTTTTTTCTTAAATTATACAACAACGAAAAGAAGGGCTTAATTCCAATGTCATTTCCTGATGGAAAACTATCTGCAGATTTTCACTGACTTGAACAAAAGAACAGTTTTGATAAAACTCTCATTCATTCAACTTCTTACTACTATTCATTGACATGGGTTGCTCTTCAGAAACACGAAGCATTGTATATTTTACCCAGAAGGGAATATGATGATAGGTGGCTCCACCTAACCATCAAAGTCTTGTTGATCATTTGTATAAAGCACAGGTTTCACAGTACAATGTAGGTGAGATTATTAAAAATCTTCTGAATGTAACTGGGTGATCTAATTCTGAACAAATTGTACAACGTTTGCTAAATAATGTATTATCCAAATGATGAGTTCTCTAAGCAGTCTTAAAAACCATCAGTTGACCACACTGAATATTGGAGGAATTGGAAAACATATATTTTGATCAATTACCTGCTGTGCAAAATAGTTCTGTTCAGCTGATGTGGCCTTAGTGCTTCACAAGTTAATTTGCTTAGAGCTAACTTGGATGTACATGTGTACATAGCACTACATATTGTGCTGACTTCTAACTGAGCAAACTCTCAATGTCTACCCTTCAGATTATAAGTGGAGTAATTCAAGGAAGAACGAAATCATGATATTTTGCTTTTCTGTATTTTTCCATGTCAAATACTTTTTAAGTTTTGTAGCAGAAATGCTCAGTCATGGCCTGAAGCAGTGATGGAGCACCTGGGGGGAAGGCAGGGCCAGCCCAGGGAGCTCAGCTGTATGCAATGTACCTGAGTAACCAGAAGGGCTGGAGCCAGGATCCACCCCTTCCCAGATCTCATTTAAGGGTTGGCAGTGGAGGTGAGGGTACTTCTTGCTGGTGCTACCTGTCTACATGAGGTCTTCTAAAGGTAAGCAGCTCTTTTCCTTCATTTCTGCTTCTATGGCTGCTGCATTTGGGCTCGTTCTTGTTTGTTGTAGCCAAAGACTTTGCCATCCCATTATTATCATGGTGCTTTCAATCCCATTGCAAGTTTTCATTTTACACAATAATATTAGAAGGTATTTCTGAACTTGAAAAGTCTTTCATCTGCCAAACCTGTGGTAGGCCAGTAAGTGTGACTTACTAATCTCAAAAAGTAAAAGATATTTTTGCTAAGCTAGAGCTGAAAAAGAAGACTTGAGGGACAGTTAAATGGGTGTTAATGGTGCAGGATATAGAAACAGTCAAGATCTCAAAGCTGACTTGATGTTTTTCAATTACTGCATTCATATTAAAATATAGTGCCTTCAAAGAGCAGCACCTGTTTCATACAGAGCAAATACGCCTGCTTGGAAAACCCTGTCCTTAAGTCAAGGGGCTTGAAATCTATGTGGAAGACATTCAATAGCTGAGAAATCTCATGGAAATGGTTATCATGAATAAAAAGTACTTTTAGATCTTGTTCAGTAAATGACATTTCTTTCAAACACAGTTCAAAGTGGGAAAGACAAGAATAATTGTTACAATTGCACTGTCTGATGCCCCATGCAACACTGGACATAGGATCTCAGCATTGTACTGTCATTTCTGCAGGTCAGATCAGTTCAACGCCTGTATTTTTTATCCATTCAAAGCCTTTGTGACAGACTGTCAGCCATGAAGAGTAAACTGCTTTTGAGGTTGTTACAGTGGTAATTCCCCCTAATGTAAGTTCTGCTATTTCTATTTGTCTGGCTTCAGTTCTAGGTGCTGCATCTTCTTGAACATTCCTGCGCTGCAGTGAAGCATCTATAACCACAGTCAATGTTATGTTTGTAGGCATTGCAGACTGTGATGAAATAACTATTTAAGTCGTTGAGATTAGCAAATAGGAAAGCTTGTTTCTCGAAGAGAGACCATGCTCCCACATTTGCAGTACTCATTAGCCATGCCTTTTTTTCCTCTACAGTGTGTATGAGTCAGAAGGAAAGTGTATTGAATATTTTTATTTTAAAAAGGAGCTTCTTAAATTTAAGTATCAAAATTCAAGTTGAATTCAAAAGAAAATGTGAGCTATGGTATGTACTTCCATTGTGATAGCTGTCTGGATGCCTAATCTTGCTTGAGAACAGGGATCAAGTAGAGGTATACCTGTATAGTAAGCTACTATGATGGGTTATGACATGGGTTATGATGGCCCCTATCATGGGTTTCTGCAGAGAAAGGGCTTCCATTAGACCAGTGACTGAGGGGTACTTGCTGAAGTACAGGTTCCCAGCCCTGCAATCTGCTCATCTGCCCATATGCCACAAATAAAATTCACTAAAATAGCCACTGGACATTATCCAACATTGGAAATCCTTATCTTCTCCAGGAGACAGCGAATGTCTAATGCACAAGTAGCAATGAAAGGAAAATAAAATTACTGGACGGTATCTTCATCCTGCAGCGAGCTGCTCTCTGCAGCAAATCTGCACGAGGGTACTTTTACTCTTCTTGCAGGTGACTGATAATGCAGCAGCAACAAGGAAGTGCCGATTAGCATTTCTACTGATAGCACTATCCATATGAATAGGCCTTCACTGCCTTTGTGAAAGAACATATATACATATCATTGTTTATATCTGCTTTCTCTCAGATCAAGATGATTCTGCAGTAGTGAAATACTGAGGTCTTTCTCTTTACTTTGCAAAGAAGTAATGCCAGGAAATTGTAGGGGGAGTAAAGTAAACTATAGCAAATCAATAAAGTCTTTTATAGGAGAAAACTGTACGCAGACCTTCCAGAATATGCTGAAGTTCTTTTTTAGAGAGCACTTTAAGCTTTACATAATTCCTACTTAAAGATAAAGGGGCCTTATCGGGATACCCAGAAAGTATACCCAGAAGGTTAATATATGCCTAAACACTTTGCTGAGTGGGTTGACATTAAATCTTTAGCTTACAGAGAAACTTGATGGTTTTATAAAAGGTAGACATAGAGAGAAGGTTTGTTCTGCTCTCTTGGGTTTTTCTTTTGATTTCCTATTTCTCTTGTGTAGCAGTCAGCAAGAGCAAAGTTAACACTTTGCTCCACGTAACTGCATGGTAGTACACAATGCTTCCTTTGGTAAGCCACCACTCTGGCAGTCTTTGACTCATCCTTTTCCTGCCTGCATCTAACCCAGCAGCTGGGCTGTACACAGTGAGGCTGTGCAACGTGCACTAACGCATTTCTAGAGACTGTCATCAGTTTTGAACTGAGGGACAGAGAGGCCTCAGGGATTCCATAGGATGTGACCAATGGTATCAGTGCAAAGAACCTGGCAAGCAGGAGTTAAAACAATAAATTACATATGGTATAAGCTATAGTTGAGAGGGAAATCCATGCATTTGAGAAGTGCAGACACCAAGTGTCACACAGTTTTAACTGGTGCATCATTATGAATACAGGTTTAATATTGAGAAAGGCTGAGTCAGAGCATCCATGCAGATACCAGTTTTGACTGTAAGTCTTCAGGATGGCTCTCCTGGGAGGGAAGCATTGCATGTTCTTCTATATGGGACATTTCTATGAGACTTAGATGACAGTGACAGCAGGATGATTTTTTTGCCTGTTGTCTTGGGAAGGCTGGAAGATGTCCTGACAGCTACAGTGGCAGTTTTCAAAACCCTTTTTGTCACTTCAGTTACTACCATCCTTGTAGGCATTCATCTTCTGTCTTCTCATCCCAACCGCAGCTCAGTTGCACCTATCCTCCTTATCTTAAAAATAGAATAAAAATGTGAGTTCTGTGTAGAATAGCTCTCTTCAAAATCTCCTTTTGCTGTTTTTCTTCTGCCTTGTGCACATCAGAAGTAAAACAGAATTTCAGGGAAGCCCCACATGAGCCTCATTCTGCCCCTAACTGACCCAGCATAGTTTTTACCAAGGAGTTTGAAGGAGACCCATTGAAGCATCTTAGCTCTTTCAACGTCCCATCCACGGATGCACCAGTCAGTCACAACCACTGGCAATTGGACTTTCAGCTGACTGGTGGCAGAAGATTTTTCCTCAGATGAGAAAGGAGGAGAGTTTTTGGAATGTTGCTAATGGTGCCTGTAACAGCAGCACATGGCCACTGCCATAGTTTGTGTGATAGGGTTTGCAAATTAAAATCCAAAAATCAACCCAAGTGCAGTCACAGCCAATCTCTGTCAGAAGGCTTAAAACAAATCCTCCAGGATGGAGGTATAAGGCCAAATCCTCAGTGGGTGCAAATCAGCTCTGACACTAAAGATCTTCCCCCATCCTAATCTTCCTCTGAGGACTCTGAAGCAGGGACAGTGAAAGCAGCGCTTACCCCTATAGGACTATAAAGTGTCCTTTCCTCATCAAAGTGATTCATTGGGGGCAGTGGCTGTAAGTAGCAGGAAAAGGAACTCCCTTTGCAGCAACATTGGCTGTGGCCATCATCTCCCTGGAGCCCAGTGAAACCGATGAGCCCTTTTCCTGTTATCCTTGCATAGTGGCTTTGGAGGGAGCCCTTTCTAACTCGCTGTGCTCACCAGAGGGTCAGGAGAGTGAAATAGGGATCTGTGGATGAAAGGAAACGGTCCAAGGATCACAACAAAAAGGATTTGAGCTGCTTCTGGCACATGAATGTTACAGGACAGGATGTGGCTATTTGGTGCCCTCCTGCTGACTGCGGTTTGAGGACATGGCCAGGCTGCTCTCTGCTTTGCCCCACGTGTGGGATGTCTCTGGCTCAAGCATTGCTTCTAACCTGGGTTTCTATTTTATTAACCTTCTCCTTTATCTAATGACAGTCTGTCATGTTCTGGGATGCCAGAACAATGCTTACCTGGTAAGATGTCACCTGGGAAAACAAGCAGCTATAATGGATAAAAGCATACAGAATTGGCCAGCTTCAGCAGCTGCTCTGTGGACCTGCCTGAATTAATATGTGCTCTACACTCAGTGTGTTTGTACTGCCGCGCATCATTATTTATGACAGTTTAAGGATGCCTGCAAAGAGGGAGGGATTTACTTTCAGTAGCTTTGAGTAATTATTCATTGGGCACATTCTTTCCCTGCCCCCTCAGTCACCACTGGGCTTCTCTCGCTTCTGACACATGGAATTACCTGACCAAGAAACAAGCTTTTTGAGGAGGGCAGTTTGAAAATCAGGTGTGAAATGCAATGAAAAGGTCATCTGCTTCGATTTAGCTGTGCTCCATTCCAGTGGCTAGGCTGAGTTTCGATTCCCAACTCACACGTAAACCTGCATCATCTATTTTTTTGAGTCAGAGTGCCATAGATTTTGATGTGGACCATTCTCTGCCCTGGGAGGGTAACTGTGGGAAATCAAAGAGCGGTTTATTTAGCGAGGGTACAACCCCTATCATTGTTAGAGTCCAAAGAGCTTTCTATCAATTCAAGTATGAAAACATCCGATGTTCTTCTGACCTCCTTGTCGTCCTGCAGGGTCACAGGAGTTCACACCAGTAAGGCCACGGTTTCTAAGCTCTGCTGTGTTGTAATTCACGTGAACTTCCTTATTTTTTTTTGTTAGATATCTTCTGGCGATGGATCTCAGAAAATATAAACTTCATTCCTCTCATTGTATATATAATCACAATTTCTGGCTCTGCAGCTCTAACTTCAAATGCTGAACTCTTTACCATTTCAGTGAACAGCCCTCTGTAGTAACCCAGACCGTGTGCTGTTCTCTCACTGCTGAGAAGCAAGGCACGTTTCAGACAGTCCAAAGCCCTTGGACACGTGCAAGTGCTTGTATATGATGAATGCTGTGTAGGACCGGTGAGTGCAGTGCAAAAGCTGTCCTTCAGCAGATAGAGCCCATAACGTAACACGAGTCATCCATCAGGTCCTGTTAAAGGTTCTGTGTGTGCGATTTGTGAAACCTCAATAGAACACTCAGTATTCTGTTTCCAATTAGAAGTTCTCGTGTTAGGCTGTGAGAAATACTGAGGGTGACAAAAGAGTCTGAACACTACAGGGATCTGCCAGGATCAGGAGCTCATATGCCAATTAACGCAACGTTCTTTGCCCTCTCAATTCTACATCCTTTCTGTTGCTTCTGGGATGACCTCATTTGTTGGTTGCATAAGACTGTGAGATCAGTTTGTTTTTTAAAAGAAAGAAAACATTAACCCAGAAAAAGATTAGAAGTAAGAATACAAGGCAACTGAATTTCATGTCGGCTTCTTTATCCTTTTTCTACTCTATTCTTGCTCTACTCCATCTGTGTTTACTATGTCCATCCCGCAATAAACATCTTTATTTATATATGTCCTCAGTGTTCAGCAGACTATGTAGGCATAGATATGACATCTCTAATTAAGTATAGACAGATAACAGCACAATGCCCTATCAGTCAGCAGTCTTTCAGATGGACCAAGTGGTGTTTGCTCTAACCCAAGAGTACAGCTCCCTTGGAGGCACATTGATTAGATTTTACAGCTCATTACTTAAAATTAAAAGAAATATAATGTTTGAGTAATCTCTTTGTGGCTTAATTTCTCAACATAATTAATTGTTCTTCCCCAAGAAGGGTAGGCCCACATGTTCTTCTCACTGTTATTAAACTATTTATTGAGGGAGTTTGCATGGGGAGCTCGGCTAATTGCAAACAGCTGAATACTAATGTGACTTTGATAGAAATAAGGCTTAGTGACAGAGCACTGGCATTTTTTAACTGGAACTAAACTCTATCATCCTTTTTAATTCAGAGGATAAATTAAATGTCAATCTGAATGCCTGCATCTGTTACAGCAGCCTATATTCAATAGGGGTAGCTAAGAAAAGCAGTCAGAGAAGAACATTGTGCTTCTCCAGACCTGACTTTGTCTCTGTAATTATTTCAAAATGTTTGGTACTGTTAAGATACAGAATTTAGTCTAATACTATTTGGTGAGGCATATCTCCCTACCTACAGCCTCACAGTACCAGCACCACGTATAATTTCTAGAGAGGCAGAAATGGGCTGTGCTCTTAAGAAATGATGACAATTCCCATCACCCAACAGAAGTGCTGGTAAAAGCAGGAGCGGGAGCTCTGCCACCAGCGCAATGTCTGGCTGCAAGTCCACCTGCCTCCGAGCAGAACCTGATGGTAAAATATTCACTCAAGCTATCCTGATTTCAATTTTCAAATCCTTCTAAGTGTGAAATAGGGTTAGGTTTGCAACGAAGGAGGTGTCAGGCTGCTCACGCTCATATTCAGAAGTACACAAGGATGCAAATGTAGCTTTAATAGACAGGTTCCGCTATGCTGTCCCAGGCAGCTTGAGCACCGGATTAGCCATAAAAACAAGAATTACTTCTCAGCGCTCTGAGCTGCCAATGAAAAAAGGCTGCAAAACAGAATGACAGTCTCCAGTTCTTATAGGGAACTTTTCTCTGTGGCGTCCTCATGGCTCAGTCAGAGGAAGATCTCCCTGGGCAGAAACTAAGCATTGCTACAGGACAGCTGCTGTTTATGTTTTAAATTTGAATACTAATATCTTAATACTCCTAAACAGTATCCACGCTTCTATAGTCAATGGGTGAATATCAAGACACATTCTCATTTCCATCTTAAAAATAAGTAAATAAATCAGGGAAAACCCTCCATGAAATTTAACGAATCAGCAATGAGATTCTAAACAAACATGGAGCAATGCTAATTCAGGCACAGAATGATTGTAATGTCCTTTGCTCCTCATTGCACCAAAGCTCAGTCAGCACAGATGGGATAGGATCCCATAAAGCCAAGGGTATGCAGCTCCATGGGAGAAGACAACCTCAGTGTGCAGCTGTATGTCTGTTAACGTGGCCTTAAGGCAGCTGAGCACTTCAACACCTAGCACTTGGCTGAGCAGGGACAGGCTTGAGCACTCGCTTATAATTAAGCACATTTTGCATGGCTTTGCTCTAATAGGACCTCCTCCCAGCCTTCATTATGAAGTGGTGCTGCAGAGGTAACACTAAGAGCAGAGGGTTATGAGAAAAGCTTTTCAAGTGCTTGAAAAGGCAAAGTGGGAACAAAAACATGAATGTGCACTCGGTTTTATTTCTGGTTGTTCTGCCCTGGGTTTCAGCCGTGTGTCTGGAGAGCTATCAGGTACTGTGCTGCACAGCTCCGGCCTCAGCCCAGTGATTTCTTACTTATTTCTGCACTGTGATGTGAGAACAAAAGTGACAACCACAGTCCCTTTCTTCACAGCTGAGTAAGCATGCTCATGATAACTTATGAAATAAGAAAGTGTTACTTTTTACACGGTAGTAAGAATGTAGAGTTGTTTTTTCTACGCTGTTCATTTCCATAATGAACATCTCAAGGGTCAGAACTGGCTGCAAGGGATTTTCCAGTGTAAAATAATTTAGTATTGTACTCTGTCCAGAGAGAGAGAGCTCAGTTTTTGTACAAATGTGAGAAGGTCCATTCTGAACATAAAGACATTGAGATGAGAGTTTTGAAGAAGATTGGCAACTAAGGTGGTTTCAAAAATAAGTCAATGATGGAAATTCTTCATGATAAGGGGTTTTCAGGTGGTTGGATCTCCTTCTAGATCTAAAAGAGAAGGAAATCCTCAGGGGTGCAGTTCCGTGATTTACCTGGCCTCTTCTCTCCACTGTAGGAAGGTACTCATAAGAGCCCAGTCCTGCATTCGGATTTAGCCTTCAGCATGAGGGAATGGGTTTTTTCAGTCTGGCAAAAATAAGTCTGAGGGGGAACCTGATGGCACTCTCCAGACACCTGAAAGGAGGTTGCAGCAAGGAGGAGTCTGTTTCTTCTCAGGTGGAAAGTGATAGGACATGAGGAAATGGGCTCCAGTTGTGCCAGAAGAGGTTTAAATTGGGCATGAAGAGAAATTTCTTAACAGAGAGGGTGGTCAGGCAGGGGAACAGGCTGCCCTGGGAAGTGGTGGCATCACAGTCCCTGGAGGCATTTAGGACACATGTGGACGTAGCATGAAGGAACATGGCTTAGAGATGGGACTCAGTTGGAATGGAAGGTATTTTTCAATGTAGATGATTCCATGATTCTATGATCCTGCAGCCATTTGTGCTGTTTGTGTTTTGTCCGTTGTTCAAGATGATGTCCATCAAATGTGGTTATGCTGCAAACCTTATGATCCATGACAGTGCTGCTCACAGCCACATAATGGTCCCCTGTCCACAAGGTAAAGTGGAGGGAAGCTGTTTTCCTTGGCACTGTTGGCAAAAGCTTCAAGCTTCCATGTAGTCACTGGATTCCAGCAAAAGCAAGGAAAACTTCCTCCTGTGCCCCAAAATGGTTCAATACAAGCTGCTCAGCAGTGACATGATCTGCATCTGGAGCACCAGAAAGAGACTAGAAGTGCCATTCACAGTGCAAAGTGGTATACCTCTCCATAATCAAGTAGATATATGTAATATAAGAAAATTTAAAATAACATATATTGTATATATACACAAACTATGTTGATATAGTAACAATAGCATTACTGTTTCAAAATGAGAACACAAGAAAACTGCACAAATGACCTGAGCTCATCTATGCAAATATTAAAAGCAGTGTATATTCACACAGATTTCCTTGTTTTCCAAGTCCATCATACCAAGTTATTGCTTTATTAACTTGTGCATTTGTATGTGTCTTTGCATACACAAAAAAAGAATTAATTTTAATTAAAACCCTCCCACAACACTAACACAAATCACCGCCAGTTCAAACAGAATATTCAAGCACAAGTGATGTTTATGTGTTAAACCACAGACTGACCCCACAGGATTTACAGGGACCACGTCATTGCTGCGTTACTGTGAACCACCTGACTTGTACATGTGGAAAGGCAATTTATCCAAGGCAGCCTGGCCTCTCTGCTCTGAAGGTAACATTCATCTAAATGCATGGATATGGATTTTGAATTATTCCAGACCCTGAGTAGCTTTAAACAAGTGACACTGCTTCTCTTCTCTTGCTGTGTTGAGTTTGACGGTGGATGTGCCCGAAGACTCAAAGGGCAGTTCAGCAAGTGGATGACTATGAGCAGCCACAGGATGGGCTTGGCGAGCACTCTCAGCTGTGATTTGAGTTGAGCCAAGTGACCAGGAGGAGTGAGATGACAGCTTAATTTTGAGAGAATGGCTGTCCACTGCAGAAAACCGCTTGCAAAACTCACAGCAATGAGATTCATCTGAGAAGAGTGAAGGATTTAATGGATTTGGAACCTGCACTACCCCCGGGTCAAACCAGAAGTGCCACGAGGAGAAGTTTGAGCTGTCACGGGGGAGAAGGGGACTTTGATCTCCTGAGCTCTATCAATCTTCAATCAGCACTGAATTAGCAAGAACAATGCAGAAGGAGAGGGAAGGCGTTGGGCCTCTTATCGCAGCCGGTCCTCTGTGACCTTCACAAATAAACCTAGGCTGAAAAAACAGCTGTGCAAGAGAGGCTGCACCAGGAAAAGCAGCACAGTAACCAGATTTTTAGAGAGCAGCATGGATCTCCAGACCCTGACGAAAGGGAATCCATGTGGAAATAACCAGGGGACACCCAATGAGGGAGATGGCAGCTGATGACCTCTGCAGCTCTTGAGATGCCGTTATTTGTTAAAAACTACTACTTGTTTCTTTGGAGCACTGCCTGCTTCTTCTGCTCAGTCAGCAGCACACTGCCCTGGACGTGCTGCAGGCTGCAGTTAGCACTGAGTAGGGTAGCTGAGAGCCGGGGTCATAAGAGCAGTGAGGGAGCAGGAAAGCTTGGAAGATTTTAGCCATTTTTCCCCCCATTTCCCATGGCAAAGGCTGTTCTGCAGTTTGAGAATGCTATCCTGCATGCTTAGGACTGTCTTAAAAGTTATCGGTTACCATAATTTTGTCCTTTCCTGAAGCTGAGCTGCAGCCATGCTAAGCAGCAGTGCCTCAATGCTTCTGTGCTTCATGGGGCGGCCTCTCGGGGCACCTCCATCTCTTGCAGCTGACACATGGGAGTGCAGGAGAGCAGAGGTGCTCTGTCGTGTCCCACACCTGGGCACGAGTGCATGGGGTGGCTCCCAGCAGCTTTCCCTGCGGATTTCAGGAGGTTGGGTCGTGGTTGCACTCTCAGAAGTGTACTTTCCCTCACATGCGTTCAATCACAACAAGGCTGTGTGGGTGGGAGTGGGACGAATGTCCCAGCGCAACGAGCACAGCGTGACCATTCGTGCTCTCATCCTTGGGTCCATGTGGCTCTAGGAAGAGCCCTGCACCTGCAGCACCCTGTGAGCCCCTGAAAGCTGCTGCTGAGTTAGGGCAGGATGCCCACAAGCACCCTGAGCCTGCTACAGCAAGATGCTGCTTCCCGGCACTCATCGCTCTCTGAGTGTCTGAAAGCAGAAGGTGCCCATGCAAGCGGGTTTTTAACCACAGCCATTGGACGTGGTTAAAATTATGTCTGGAATAAAACTGTGATTGTCCTCCCCTGTAAATTGGTTTAAACTGCGCTGCTAAAGATTTCAATGGTATTAATAAATGATGCTTAAGGTGCCTGGGAGAGAATTACAATGCATGCTGTTATACTAGCGCATACTTCTAATCTCTTCTAGAGCAGTACATGCGAAAGCAAAGGTAAGTTGCTCATTTGCTTAGGGCTTCAGTTACTTGGTAATATTGTTTGATGAGAAGACAAACACTCAAGAGTCCAAGTATTATCATCCTCAGACACACATCATTCATTGGGCTCCCTGGTAAATTATGAGATTGCAGCAATAACAGATGAAGTGTTGTTTTGATTCACTTTCAGGATTTTAGCATTTATTATTCACTTTTTTTTTGTTTTCACATTTTCAGTGGGAGTATTGTCAAAAGAGTAGCAGAGAGGAGTCTTAATGTTCAATGAAATCATACTCTTGGGAAACTGTTTTCTCCCCAAGCCCCCACCAATCCCATGGGAGAGGAGAGGGAGAGATTCTCCGATTCCTCACAGCAACAGTTCTTTCACTCCACTGAGCCATACCTAAAGCTGAACCACAGCTGTTACTCTGCTGCATGCTGTGACCAAGGATTGATGCCACAACTTTCTGTCGATGCAATGGAAATACTGCAGGTTTATTTGGAAGTGTCCTCTGCCCTCTTTCTTTCAGAAGGGCATTGTCTTCCTTCTGTTTTGCATTATCTGCTTTCTCCTACACTCTGACCATCCACCGCGTTTGTCTTATCTCACTCAGCTGCATAATGTTGGGATACTATTAAAAATTTACCTTCTGCAGCATCATGCAGCACTCAGACGTGAAACTTGCAGTTTCTGCCAAGCAAACACAAACCATCGCAGGGCTTACAAAGATATAAGTTCCAGATGGTGATGAATAAGTAATGGTGCACCCTGGGCCTAATTGCTCTAAGTTCGGAGATACCTGCAAACCATCAATTATACATTACAAGTGCTGCTCCTTAGTTGTTTCTTGCTGATGTTTCAAAAGAAGATGTAGCACGACAATGACACGGCACTTGCGAGGGATTTCTCTTTAAAAACTCTTTCTGTACCATATTAGATTTTTAAACTCTTCTCTGGCTCTGAATGGAGCTGACAGAGCTGATGTTCTCTGAAGAAAAGCTGGGAGCCCTCGCTGCCTGCTTTCTGGTGGAAGTGGGAATTCACTTGCTGCGTGGCAGTCACTGCGCCTGATAAATAATCCAATTGGAGGCTGCGCGCTGTGCTTCCCTTATTAGCGATTTTAAGAGCCTGATCCAATTAATTTAGAATTTTATCCTTATTAAGCCCTCACTGGCAGCAGGAAAAATGACTGCTGAGTGTTCTGCAGTTCACTGTACCCTTCCAGCTCTGGAGAAAGTACATCCCCGCATGGCTGCCAGCTCAGCAGGAGCGAGCTGCCCTTGTCTCACAGAACAGCTGTGCTGCTTTGCTCGGGTGCATTTCTGCAGCTCCTGAGCCTCCCTCTCATGTTGCACATGTACCTCCAGTGCAGGATGCTTCCAAGAAGAAGAAATCTGTAAAGCTGTGAGAGAACAAATAAGGGAAGTGGACTGAGCCTCTTTATGAACAAAATCGTCCTCCCATTAGTGTTCACATTCAGAGATCTATGAGTCATTTACCATCCCATCACATCAGTGTCTTGGTTTTGTGTAGTAAAATCATTCGTGACACTGTATCGTGTTAAGAAAAGACTGTGTATCCCATCCTGAATTGGGTTAGGAAAGACCTCTTTCAAGGAACATTTCCTGTCCACTATGGGTACCATTGCCAGCCTCACTGCTAATGAACACTACATCATCACCAAGAGAGAAACAATTTTGTCTCAAGTATTAACTAAAATCAGTGGGACGTGCATACTCATTAAAGGACTGTGCTGAAGAAAAGAACTGATGCATTATAAAAGTCCTCCTCATTGGAGACACCATAAATTCACTTTGGTTTCATCAGTGCAGTCTGGGTCCTCTAAAGCTACGATTTGATCTAACAAGTAAATATTTATCTATATTTTCCTGTTTTGTTTGAGAATGGAACCTTCTCCTGAAGCAAATTACGTAGCAGTACCGCTCATGGTCTCACCCAACATTCTTTGGGACTGGCGCTCTCCAAAACCCCTCAAAAGTCGCAGAAAACCTCCAGTGAAGACCATGCCCAGCCCAGAGTGACTGACCTCAGGGCTCCTACCTATCCCACCCCTTGCTGTGTGCAGCACTGGCTTCTTTTCACTGCTCTCTTTGGAGGCCACACATGGCAGACTGCACCCAGGCACCCCAGGCTATGCCAGTACCCACTTCAAGGCAATCTTGATATTAACAAGTTGAGCAGTGCTAAGGACATTGGCTGAGACCCCACAGCTCCACCCTATTTGCCAATAAATGGAGAGGATGGTCCTGTCCTGGCTTCCCCTCCCCTCATTGAGTGCTGTCCCCAATAACCCTTGGGCATGGCTGAGAATTAGAATGGGCAAGATGCTGCACGTGGCCATCCTGCCTTGGAGAGCGAGAAGCTGAACGGGGCTGTTGCGTGCCAGCCTGCGGCTCCACTCAAGGTCCACACCAATGCTTGTGGCAAAAAGGCAAATGTGGATTTGAGCAGGAGGTCTGATACCACCTCCTTGGCACTTGTATCGTTTCTGTGGAATCTGAGCCAGTGAAGCGCTCAGGAATCAGGCGTTCAAGTATTACACAAAGTTTCATTTTAACTGCAGCAAAGAATGGAAAAGAACAAAACAGAACTGTGGTCTGAGGAGCACAAAGCTCCTGTCTTCCCAGAAAATAAATTCCAAAGAATTCCTGAATGGCAGTGTACAACCAGGACAAGATATTTCAACCCTTCTACTTTTCAACTTCAACCTGTGTCCAGATTTCAAGAGAGGAAAAATGAGCATAATCCTAAAAGCCATTCTGCTGGAATAAAATGCTGTAGTGATTAAGGCAATGCAGCTGAGGAATATCTGCACCATAGACGTGATGACAGATGGTGTGGGAGCAATTCGGAGAAAGACTGATTTCTTCTCAGCGAATTCATTAACAAATTGGACCAAGGAACACACACGCACAGTACTGCCCATGTCTTGGTCCTCTCATCAGTGTACTTGTCACTGTCGCAGCTCCTGTATTCCATATGGTAACTAGGGAGCAAGCATCTATTTCACTGATGCCTTCAGTTTGTTTGCTGTGCTAGTCAACATCTGCAGTACAAAGGTTTGGGTTTCTGACGAAAGGCAGGAGTGTCACTCCCATCAGAATTAGAGTTCCTGAATGTTCACCTATTCTAAAACCAAATTCCAGCATTAGGATTGGTTTCCTGTTTTCGGATACATTGGTAGTGCTCCAAAACAGCACAGGAGCAGAATAGAAACATTTCCAGGTATGTGTGCAATTGTCTGCATATCCCTTAGTGTCTTCCCCATTAATTTTGGCAGGAGGAACTGTGCATTCATTAGGAAGAAACCTTAATTACAAATTAAGTATTTTCCTAGAAATATATCGCGTCTGTCCTGCTTATATTAGGCAGATGCCACACTGCCTAATATAAGCAACACACTTTTCTGTGTTGCTGAGGGTTCAATTGGGATTTTGCATTTTATTGATGGAGTTCTCCTCTCCTCTCCTCTCCTCTCCTCTCCTCTCCTCTCCTCTCCTCTCCTCTCCTCTCCTCTCCTCTCCTCTCCTCATTTAGAGGCTAAACTTTTGTGGCAAAGGAATACAGGAGAAGATTATATAGTCCTCTACAAAGGAAGTTGGATGAGAGATGAAGGAAACTTTTCTGTCATTCTAAGTCACCAAAGAGAAAAATCAATAGGCCCCAACTGTGCTCAGGTGCACTATTTTCTGTAATCATAGATGTTAGAGTTGGGAAAGGTACACTAGGTTTGTCTAATCCATTTTCTAGTCATATAGCCGCATTGTTCTCTACTGTACATTCTCCATTGCCTTTTCTGGTTTAGCTTTTAACACAGTGTATCTTAAAATAGCATGTTAGAGACTGGAAATGAATGGTTAACTTAGACTTACATTAACTTAGGCTTACATTATCCCCATACTGAAACACAGTATTGATGCTGTTAGGTGACCTCTGTGTATTCTTGTCAGCTCCTCTGTGACAATGTATTCGATTTAGAGCAACGAAAATATAAGAAGTTTAAATGGATTCTGTTTGCAATGTAAGTCGTTTGTCCCCGGCTTCTCCATGCACTTTAAAGAACATGCATTTCTTTCTGATTATAGATTGCGAAGTTCCTGTGATAAGGAATTGGGGCATTAGAGCAGCAGTGCAAAAGAAAGATCAGGGCCCAGGAGAAGTCTGTTTGCCAGCCAGCCAACGGAGGCAAGAATTATTCCTATTCTGCACACAACGCAGAGCTGTCAGGGGCTGGGGATCTGGGAGGTGGGAGAATTTAGGAACACAGCCTGATATGGTAAAAGGAAGCTGCAGAAAGACTTAGGAAACTGACCCAGGTAATAACAAGCTGAGCAGTTCTTGAGCCCCCGGAGAGCTGCATGTTAAGGAACGTTCCATTTGTCAGGTGGAATACCTTGAGCTTCACACCAGCATCACCCACTCAGGTGCTACAGTGCCGCTTCTCCTCCAGCGCAGAGGAAGATGACCCTGACTGATACCACCACGGCTCATCAATGCCTGTCGCTCACGGTGGAGCAGACAGAGGTCACTACTGAATGCTTTCACATCCTAACCCTGTATCTTCCAAAGGTACTGTGCTCATGAGCTTTTCGGGGGCTGTAGAAGCAGTGTGAGCTTTGGAGAAAAATATCCTCCACAGACAGAAACACATTCATTATTTTTTTCTGACTTCTAACTGGCCCCTGGGTTTTCCCATTACCTGGTACCCTTTTAATGTCAAGGATGCTTTCACTCTGACTGTTGCTGGCATATTCCTGTTTCCTTCAGAAGAATATTTTTCTTGTATCACAAAGTCACATTTTCCAGGTGCTTGATTTCCAGCTCAGGCATCCTGAGATTTGCTGTTTCCAACTTTGCTGTCAAACCCTCTCTTCTCTTCCCACCAGGGAAGCTCTGATACCTCTATTCAAGAAAGAAGGAGGAAGGGAAATCCCAGTGGGCTGCAGCACAGCATAGCAGGACCTCAGCAATTCTGTGACTGCTCTCACATTACAGCATCTAGCTCACAAGCTATAAATGCAGTGGCATGGCAAGGAAGATGCTGTGGCACACCAGATGCAGGGGATGAGGAGATCCGCTTAGACCAGTTAAAAACCCACGATCAGTACCCCCACCCTGTTTGATCAGAGGTGCTCTTCAAAAATCCATTTCTTATTGTACGATCACAGTCTTTTAGGGGACAATGTGGTCTGGCTTAGCAATGCAACACATCGCTCCCTGCTGCCTCAGACCTAACACTAATAGCACCCATTAGTCCTTGGGACACTAAAATTGCTGTAAGATGTATTTCCCCTTCCCTGCTCTGTCTGCACAAATAGGTAAAAATGTAACATTCAAACTCTTGGGCTGGGACCAAACCAGAGGGTGACCACTGAGGTCAGTAATGTCAGGAGGAGTCACTCAATGGTCACGATGGGTCCCTTCCAACTCGGGATGTTCTATGATTCTCTGACCTCTGATTAGCTCTGTACTATTCCCACCAAGAGGAGAGAATTTAGAATCATGTCAGCATTGTGCTTTATGGGGCAAGCATGGTGTTCAGAACTTCCATCAAGAGAATAAAACCGCGAGCATTACACCACTCTGTAAATCAGTGGTGCAACCACAGACTGCATCTTCAAAAGACCACTCCTGGAAGAAAAGGAATTCTCATGAAATTGTATGGGGTCTTGAAATGCTATTTAAGTGATGCTAATCACGACAACATGTTCTAGCTCATCTTTGACTTGGTTTATCAGGAACAGGGTTAACTGCAGTTACAACAGCTGATATAACTTCTTAGAGGTAAGCTGAGAAAAAATGAGCGAATGAGGAACACATTTCAGCAAACGGCTGCCCCAGAATTTCCAGGGGTCCTCCATAACTCCAGTCTTTCCGGTCCTGCTGTGTGCTTTCCTTCTCTGATACAACCACTCTTCCTGGTGTACTAAAATGTTAAAGGCTAACATGTGACGTCTGAAGCTGCAGTCTACCAGAGGAGGGCAGAGGATGACCTGAGCATGAAAGCAGAACAACCTACTGCTTAGGATGCCATCGAGGTCAGATTTTTAGAGGTACTCTTTTTCCTTTTTGAATTTCCAGGTCCTTGAACACCTTTAACGCCTGGTCCTGAGGCTCTCAAAATGCAAATGACAGGCAGATTAATTCAGCAGCTCTCTGGGAAGATTTGAAGAGAGGACGTGCATGCCGGAATGCCTGACCTTAGGTACAGGCATTTGAGAAATACAGGAAAGGACAGATTTGAACGCAAGAGACAGAACGTACAAGTTAAATAGGTTCTTCCTGAGCCTGTAGGACTTGCTCTTAGCTCTCACTCTTCTCCAATTTGGCGTCCAGCCCTTCTTAAAATTTCTCCCTGCTAACAGTGGAACAAAGTCAAACCGACTCCAGAAGTGCGTTAATTCAGAGCTTATCCTTTCCCTCCACTCTTTTGACAGCTGCCTGGTTGTCAGGCAAAATAGCACTGCCCCACTGGGCAGCAGGAGAGACGCACCAACCTAAATGCATTGCCCTACACCTTCCAAAAGCCGGTCAGAGTTCTTCCATTTTTTTCTCCCATTAACAAGATACTTATTTCAGATGAAGAACATATCCACAGGGGAGCAACTGGTGCAGCTCATTTTCATGCTGATATATTTGCTCCTCTGGAAACTGCAGAGCAACATCATCCCTGCTGCAGCACACAGCTTAGAAGCCACGAAAATTCAGTTCTGAAAACAGACGTGAGAGATTTCCCCATCTTCGCGTTCTCTACTTGAAGAGGCCGGACACACTGCAGAGCTGTGAGATGGCACAGTCCTCTGTATTCTGAGGCACAGTCATGTGGGTCTGCGGAGAAGATGGGTTAATTCTGCTGACTGACCGAGTGCAAAGATTTAGTGAAATGAAATCCCTGATTCCAGCCAGGAAGCTTAGACCTGGTCTCCAGCTAAACAGACAGCACAGAGACTTTCAGAAAATCAAAGTGGGATCAGAAAGCATTGCACATACTTTAAACATCAGGGAAGGGAGACACGATACTACTGTTCCCAATTTCATGTGAGCATGTGTTCATGGATTCAGCTGATCTCTAGATCAGCAGCTATAAACTCATCTGCTGTACAGTGTATTGCTTCTTTGTAACCCACAATTGGTGACAAAGCTATTGGTACTGCTTGAATTACTAAGCAGGAGTCCTTAGCTACAAGGATTGCTCCAAAAGTAATGCCTCTTATTTATTTCCCTGGAAACAGCAACAGATGCAAAGAGCACAAGAGCACTATTTGATAGATCAAATTCTCAGCTACAAAGCACTCTGCTTCAACACAGTCATGACCATCAGCTGTGCATTTTTGCCAGTGATGAACAAGAGCCTGCATGCCGCGCTCCTTTAAATCTGCACCAGTGGAGGTGCCACACGTCACACTGCTAAAATGCACCACCCACCCCTCACTGCACTCACACCCTCTGCTTGGGCTCCATAAACATTCACAACCATTGGAGAATGTCAGTGAGTGTGTAACAGTGGATCAGTCCATTCTTGAATGAAATCGCCGCAATATCTGGAGCTGCTCCTGAAGTGTCCAAACAAAGAGAAAAAACCAACCTGCAGCCCAAACCCGATGTGGGACCACCGCGCTCCAGCCATAGCTTGTAGACCCACCAAAACCCACCAGGGGCTGTTCTGTAAACAGATCCACTTCGGGGCAAATGTTATCAGTATATCTGATGATTTCTGGAGAAAAAGCAATTACAACAAATGCACACATTTCTGTCTGGGAAAATCGAAGGCTAGAGGCTGCATCCGTTCATTCAATGTTCTCCAAAATACGGATGCCCTGGAATTCAGTGTGTCTGGGAGAAGAGTGATCCCCACTTCCCAGAGAGAAAGGCAGACCATGCTGAGGCCTTCCCGAGGATGTCTGAGGGAAGTTCACATACAAACTAACAGTGATCAAAGTATTCTGTAGAACATGCTCATTGTGGCGTGACTTCATTCTCTGCTGACTTTGCCCACCCTCTTTCTTCCCCTCTCTCACTTTTGGGTCTCATTACTGTGAAATATTTTAAGTTTTCTTGGACTGTATTTTCCTTTTAAACATTTGTACAAGGATTTATGCAATGGAGCATTGGATGGTGACTGTGTTCTGTAGGCAAGAAGGTAATAAATAGCACTAAGAAGAACCCTGACTTGAAATCAGCTTTGTCGGCTCCCAGACCTCCCAGCTCCAAGGTCTCGTCTTTTTGGGGAAGTGCTCTATTAACTAAAACAATATGAAAAGGAAAGACAATATTGATGGTCCTAATGGAGGTTGTTAATCACTCTAGCTTTCCGAATTTATTCAGGGGACTTGTGAAACACTAAGGCTCCCATCTATCAGCCTTGCATAGCAGCAGTGGTTTTGCAGGAACTGCCTCCTCAAAAGAGACATTCTTGAGCTCACGAGTAAACATTATTGAAAATTTTAACCCCAAAACTTTGAAGTTAAATAGGAGAGCACTTAAAAACTTCGCTACAGGGAAAGGCAGTGGAGAAAAAGAGGTTGTCAAGTTCTC
The DNA here is from genome assembly GCA_024606505.1 of Aquila spilogaster. NCBI lineage: Eukaryota > Metazoa > Chordata > Aves > Accipitriformes > Accipitridae > Aquila > Aquila spilogaster. Next base: position 9,030,833 of record JANHGO010000037.1, read on the forward strand.
CTGGGGGCCGAAATTAATTTCAGGGGACAATGTGAGATGTAGGAGGACTGTATACAGCCTAACGCATAAGGTGTTGTCCTAACACATAAACATGTGGAAAGAGAGCCAAGGCTCCCTAGAACTCTTTTAACTTGTTTTTCTCATGCTTAGTTGTATTTCTCTTTGCAAAATCTGTTCAAGGTGGGGCAGCTTGAATATGGGTATGTATGTCTGCCTTTTTGCTCTTTAATTATAGATTGCTGAAAATCCAGAGCTGTTGCCAGAAATAAGGAAAGAACTACAAGCTACTACAGAGCTGTGCTACACAAAGATTTAGTACAGGCAGCTAATGGGTATTATGACAGTCATAGAATAAAGTAGAATGAAAGCAGAAGAAGAAGAAAACTTTCCCAACTCTAATTTGAGAATAAAATGTGATTGAACTTGTAACCATACGTCTCTTGGACATTTAACTCATCCCGAGCACTGACACATGCACTACTAGAAGGTCTTACTCGGAATTCATCAAGTGTAAGATGTGCTAGCATCTGTGCAGCTCAAATGCCATGAAAATCACCATGACAATGTACAAATCTTCCCTCTTCTTCATATTGATTGTCTAGAATATCATCATCAGAAATGTAGCACTCCTGACTGTACAAATCAGAGGCCAAGAGACAAATATGTTTTCAGAGTAGTACACAGTTTATTATGGTTATTTTAATCTATAGAGTTTTATGAACTTTAGAAGGGAACCCATATAAAATTAGAAAAGAGCCATTCAAGTAAAACATATTCAGTACTTAATAAAGGAAGTGAAACTCAGTGAATACACCGCCCTACAGTGCTTTCCACAGTTCAAGGATACAGTGTGGAAGAACACCCCAAAGATATATTTTTTTCCTGTTAGATAAAAGGCTAAAACATCGAAATGATTGTAAACATTTGCCTGTAATTACAGAGACAGATTCATTACAGATCCTGCAATCTGCTGAGCTCCGTCCCTTTGTGTGAAGCTGCAGTGGTTCACAGCAGCAGCAGCTCTGGCCTGGGGACTTCTAAGTCAGTGAATTCAGCATACTCAGAGGTCAGCATGGGTTGAGAGAGGCAACCATTTTTGTCTACTCCAGCAGTTTACTTTACCTTACAACCACTCATCACCGCACAGATTAGGAAGTATTTAAAAGCTCAGCAGTAAATTACATACTATCTTCTTATAACAGATTGGTGGTATTAGCAAGGTGTTAGGAACCAAGGTAACACCGAACAAAGCTGAACTTACAGCTCCCATAAGGCCTTTATAATTAATGTACAGTAACAATATTCTTTGTACAAGATCACATTTAATGCATTAAGGCATTTTAATAAGAAAATGCATGAACTTTCCAATTTACTGTTAGTTTAAACCTTACTTTATGTTGATGAGCAGACTCTTCTCTCATCCAGGTTATTACGCAAAGTTGGCACCATGCAATAAATTTGCATGTGTCACAACAGCCAGAGTAAAGTCACATTGTGCAGGCATGCAGTCTTGATGGAGGGCAAATGATGATAAAACTAGGACCTACTTTACCATTTCGTAACAAAGAGAAACAGAATTACACCCCAGGTGGAAACTCAGAAGAGTTTCAGACTCAACTCTCATCTCAGTGGTTTCCCAATTCAGTTTGTAAGTACTCCAGTGTCACAGTCATGCGTTAGATTAAAAAATCGTTTGCTAGTTTGCTCTAGATACGGTTTGCTCTACCTTAGATTTCCTGTATCTGTGGAAATGACTTCATACAGGAGCTCATCTGTTTAACCAGTACTTGTCAAGGTGCTCTGAGTATTTCGGTCAGAGGATTATCCCAGAGGCCACAGGACTCACTCTTCCTGCCTTTACATAATCCTCGAGGGCTTAGCTGAGAGAAGTTTCTGGGAGGTACATATATGGGATGTCCCAAGGAAAGAACAATGCAAGAGTTGTATAGATGAGTGCATTCCCAACAGTAATTACTATGGCAAATGAGGCATTATCCCAGCACGTGGAAGATGAGCAGCAGTGCACATGCTGTTGGTAACCAACACAGGACACAGTGTGCTTTCAGTAAACAATACTGTAATCACGTGCAAGACCACAGAAATATTCATGGATGACTTGCCCATGGATCCAGACCTGGCTATGACTGTTGTCAGTCATTTCAAATCTTTCAAAGCAGCGTCTCCAGAATAAATTCTAGAAACTGTGAAAATGTCCATTTGTGCTTTAGTTCACAGCAGTGGCTAAAAGTAAAAAAAGAAGCACAACAGGCACTTGAGGTGGAAGGAGTTGTCCCCATCTATGAGTGCTTACCGTATCTGTAGCTTACAATTCTACTGGACTCTGTTTCATTCCCCTTGTGTAGAAAATAGCAGTTTGTACTGATAGGAGGATAGTACAGGAGGACCACAAAATTCTCCCTTGCTACAATGGTGGAAACACCAGGCCTGCTTCTGCCAGAGGAAAACCTTCCCTGATTTCTGTCATATGACATCCAGCCTCATGCCCTCGTTTTAATTTCTGCTACTTTCCCAAGTGCCTCTAAACATTTATGTCTTTCTTCCTCTTCCCTTTATGCTTCTCTTGTTTTCTGACTGAGCTTGCTCTGAGGGAAGCTCTGTGGCCTTTGCTGCACAATGCTCTGAAGAGCCTTCATTATCACCTGAAGATACCTTTGGTATCATGTCTCTAATTATAGGATGAAGTGTAGGCAATGAAAAGCAAGTGATACTTACACTATTGGTTATCCTAGATTGTTCTTTGATAGGACATTTTGCAAGGCCTGGACACTTGGAAAACTCGAAGATACCATAATTTTTATAGTGACATAGGAGAGAGCCTATCAATACATTCATATCATTGGCATCATTAATAGCATTACATCATTAACACCCTCACATTTCAAGAGAACCGGGAACACTCATCCTGTTTCAGAAAGACAAGCAAAATCAAACCACAGTTAAAACTGGTTTAATGTTATCATCATTATGTACTTCATCATTCACCCCATCTCATCTCCTCCTGGAACTGTAACTCCCAGTGGCTTTGCATTCGCTTTCTTGGTGTCCTGCTTTAGACTCTACAGCTAATAACTTTCCCACAATGTGGGCATTGCCAAAGCTGTTGTTGGTAGTCAGTATTAAGGCAGCTGCGTTAGACCTGTTCTGATCTGTGCCTCACTGAATTCATTGGAATAGGTGTGTGTCAGCTCCCAGAGGCTGCTGAGCTTCAGGCTGTAGGATAATGGCTGCAATTACAAAGCGAACATTTCTCTCGTTTTATCGTTTTACTCTTGATGCCGACAGCAGTAGACATTAACTTCTGGAGGACAGCCTCTGTAAGTCCTCAGAGCCTGAGCATATCAGCCCGTGGCAACTGCGTTGAGATTTCAGCCCTTGGAGTTCCCCAGCAAATCTGTGTATGTCTGAAATATTCCTAAATATCTCACGTTCTCCTCTTTTAATCTTTCACTGCGCTTCAGAAAAATGCACAATAGTTGAAATCGTGTCCCTTCAAGTAGCAGTCGTTCACGATGTATTTCTGTTTTCCATGACTCATTCTTACCACCACTTTATGTGATGGGGACTAATAAAAAGCAGGAGGTTCCACACCTCTGACTGATCTTCTGGAACCACCGCATTTGCTGACGAAGCATGTATTTCAATGAGGGCCAATGTGGAGTGCAGGAACCAAAGTGCAATCACAAGCTTCCTTCAGGTGGGCCAGCACTGAGGAAAGAGAAGTAGAATGGGGCAAGCGAGAAGTCGATGATTCCAGGTGTATTTTCAGATATGGTGGCTATGATGTCAAAGCCCTGGCAGATTGCAGAGTTCCCTCACTTCTACATGGGCAGTAATTCCTTTCCTCTCCTGATCTGCAGCTCATAGCTGCCACCCTGGCGCTCCCTGTGAGGGAACTCCTTGAGACTGTGTAATCAGAGTCACAGAAATGGAGGTTGCATATAAGTTAAATATAAATGGAATAAGTAAAATGAAAAAAAAAAGAAAGAAAAAACAACAACGATAACAACAACAAAACAGAATGAAACTGTCCAAGAAGGGCTTCCGAGGAGCTGGGGATATGTGTCATACGTACAGGAGCCACTGTGTGGGAGCAGTAGATTTCTGAAGAGAGTTTTACTGTCAAACACAGCATTTTGTGAATGCACCCTCTCCTCGAGCATCCCATTCAACCAGCTGATGCTACAGCAGAACAGGCTGCGGTGTTGTCTTTTTCTCACCATCCCTCTATGTGTCTGCTACAGTTGCTACATCTTTCCTCAAGTCTGTGTTTGCATTCTGCTCGTTTTTCTGTGTTCTTATCAGTTGTCTCATCTTGTGTCTTACTTTTTCTCTCCCTCATTTAGCTTCTCTTCTGTCTTTCTGGCTTACTGTGTTCTCCTGGCTTCCTTCCAGCTTTGCAGCAGTATTTGTCCTCAGCCTCTTACAAGGTTTCTTGTGCAACTGAGCCTTTCTTCCTAATTTACTGAAAATCCTGGGTTTTTCCTTTCAGTGCTATCAAACTTCATTTCCAAGTGTAACATTTTCAATTGAATACTTAAAAAACTCCCACCAACATTTGTTCCTCTGTTAAAAATGCTGCATTCTGCAAAACAGAAAAGAAAGCAAACTATCCACCTTTCTTTATAGAAATGCTGAATGGGAAAGCACAATTCTGCTGACAAGATATAGAAGAGTAGGACATTTATCCTGGGGAAACAACTCAGCTCATACTAAATGCACAAATTCAATACATCTCTCAAATCTTGGATCACCAACAATGAGACCTGATGGGACCTGGAAGATCAAAGAAAGCATTTCAACTAATAAACTTCTGACTTCAATAAAAACTATTTTGATAAAAGACCTATCAGAAGTCTTGCTTCTGTGACAAATGCTCTCATGACCCTTAGTAATAAATAGAAGTTAGTTCACAGCATCTTCTATGCTAAACAGGTACTGGGGACAATTCCGTTTCCTAAAAAGATGCAGCTAAACTGCTATTTCATGTTGGGTACTGTGGAGCAACTTGCCTGGTCTCCATTTCAAAGGGGGCTGGTTTCTTATAAGTTACATGTCTTGTCTGCCAGCCCCGTACAGGTGCCTGGGATACCAATGATGCCATCAGCTGTGTACAGTATCTAAGCGCAGGTAACTGAAACAAGCCTGTATTGCAAAAATCTTTTCTACCATGAGAAACAGAAGAGTCAGAGGACTTCAAAGCTAAGTCTCCACAGCTATGGTCAGGTTGCCCATATGGAGACATCCAGTGCCACCAGAGATGCCTTTGGACACATCACATTTATTCTTCTTTTGGTCCCACAACAAACATGCCAGCATCATCCATACAGAAATCTCAAGGGCCTGAGGCTGTCTCAGATGTTGTACCTCTGTTTATACAACTGAATGTCATCCACTAAGATACAATCACCATAACTGAGACAACTAAACTGAGATTGGTGTTTAGAGGCATGCAGCTGTCTCACCTCCTATTACTGTCAATGGATATCTAATCGATACAGTCAATGGTGTGCAGTGAGTGATTCTGATCAGGCACCCAGTGACTGATCTGCTGAATTACCCTCTAGGCTCTGCTGACTATATTGATTAGCTCTTGGCTGGCTTAGATATTCAGTCTACATGTAGATTTTTGCATGCAGACCATTACATATGATTGTCTGATCGTATCTTTCAAGCACACAAATGTCTTGCAGGTTGAATTCCAGAAAATAATGCTTTTCACATCCAAGACCTATTTCAGAAATGTAGAGCAAAATGATGTGTCAGAGCCCAAATCAGTCATAAACATATAGGTATGTAGTGCATTTTGAGATGCAGCAGGCATCCAAAGACATCCAGATGGAACCTGCAGTTGTGACATCAAACTTAGAGGAGACACATACCTTTTTGGATGTCAATCTCAAGTCAGGCAGAATAACCCCAGACACCTCAGATGGTACAAGACTCCTATGCTCAGTGCAGCTGAACTGTGGAAGCCTCAGGTGGATAATTAGTAGTAGTAAAATTAGACCATTAGACATAACTGCAGTACTCTGATGTTGGAAGGTTCTCTCAAGGAAAAGTGCACAGTTTTCTGTTATAAGCATTTACAACAAAGATTTTATTTGTTATGTTTGTTTGTTTATTTCTGCAATGCACTGTGAGGATCAAATTATCTCAAACAGCATTTCAAGCATCCTGACATCCTGCTGAATGTACAACAGCACTCTTCCACGCATGAACAACTGTAGGCACTTCCCTTACTTTCTTTCCTTCTTTGATGATATGAGCCTTCCTATTTTTTCAGTGCTTTCCTTGTCATCTCATTCATGTCTTATTTTCCTTTCAAAAACGTTGTGAATCTTGCAATGTACCCAATGAACATTGTTCCAGTCTGTCCTCCATGATTTCCATTCAAATTTGGAGTCATCCTCCTGCCCAATCTAGTTGCCCTTTTCTCTCTGATATTTCTATTTCCAAACATTCCTGTCAGGCAGTTGAAATGCACAGATGACAGTACTTGCTTCGGTATAACACAATCCTCTCTCTGAAAATATGCAGTTAATGGAGCATAAAATATCCTTGATATAATGCATATACTCCTTGGGTACCTTGGGCTTGGATGCCCAGCAGTCAGAAAAACTGAAGAGACCCAGTGAAATTGTAGGCATGCTCAAGTGTTCCAGGTCTCTTTCACTTTCTGAAAAACCATCAATTACGACTAAAATCCAGCCATGAGATGTTACTGCAGAACTTGATAGGCCTTGAAGTCATCATTGTTTATCAAGTTCTATCTAGTGCTAAACATGTGAAAGGGACAACAATGTCTATCCCGTGAAGTGCACTTTTTAACATTCTAAGTCTCCTTGTTTTGAGCCCCCATGAGTCAATATTCTCCAAAAACGGGCTTAGATATTTTCAGTCTACTTCTTGCATTTTCTTTTTCCAACAGAATATTTCCATCTGGAAGACTGTGGCTCGATGAAGTCCTTAGCACTGCAGACATGAGGGCACTGATTACCCTCCTCAAGCCAATTGCAAATGACTGGAAAGTTTTGATCTCCTTAAGGGGGGAATTTTGAACAACAGCTTATTTCATTCCTATTAAATTTTGAAATAAAAGAAGGACTTATCTTGGACCGGCAAAGCAGACCCAGAAACTGAGCCCTGAGGAGTTAAGAACAGCAGGTTGTTCAGCTGAAATATTTTCTTTTGACTACTTTCGTACTGCAGAGAATATACTCTTGGCTTGGCTCGAGCTTCATAGTGCATGTTTCTTTGTTTGAAATATCATTTATTTCAGTGAGATTGCTGGTAGAGTGAGATAATATTCAGTTTTTGTGTGGTGGCAGAATCTAACTACCATGCATGACACCTCTTCCCCATGAATGGTTTCTGCCTTTTGTCAGTTGTTATTTATGGCTGTGGACTCAGCAATCTTACATGTGTGAATAGACACAACTGTAATAGTATGACAACCAGGTATTAGATGATGAAGACTGGAAATCACAAATGAAACTTTGCTCAATAAAGCCGCGGTCATCTGAGGTGGCTCTGGAAAGGACTCAGCACTCCAATCTGTTTGAAATTGAAGTGAAGGGCAGTGAGTGCCCCAGATGCACCTCTGAAAATAGTCACACTTGTCTTCTCAAGCTGGAGCATCCACCAGCCTCCACCATCCATTGCCACCCATGTGCTGTCAGGAGTCCCTGCTTTGCCAGTGGCACCAGGGAAACAGGAGCTCATAAATGGCTTCACCACAAAATCACCTCATTCATCTGCAACTGTTGCTGCTGCAGTTGAACTAACTTCCACCTGTGTGTGGAAGGAATGTTATGACCCCATAACTCAGCTCCAGGGTCAGCAACAGTATACAGCATATGGCTGAAGGGGGACATTTCTTTGGCTGCTCCAGCTTTTTCTAAAGCCATACACGCAACCCTGCCCTCTGGATACTGACATGAGCCTGCTGAACAGAGGGGTTTTTGCAGCTGTGGCATGATGGGCAGAGGGAATAGAGGACATCACTGAAGGGCTAGGACACTCAGTGACAGGACAAGAGAAAAGGGCCTTGAGTTGCACCAGGGGAGGTTCAGGTTGGATATTAGGAAAAACTTCTTCTCCCAAAGAGTGGTCAGGTGCTGCAATGGGCTGCCCAGGGACGTGGTGGAGTCACCGTGCCTGGAGGAGTTCAAGAAATACGTAGACGTGGTGCTAAGGGACACGATAGTGGGGAAATACTGGTGGTCGGAGTGGATGACCTTGGAGGTCTTTTCCAACCTTGGTGATTCTATGAATCTGTGATTCTATGTGGTCAAGAGCTACATAGATCAGAGCACAATTAAGCAGAAATAATGCATCAAACTAATTATTGAACAGTAAATAAATATGAATCCTGTGATGTCCTTTGATTTATGTTTGTCAGAAGGCAAAGTCTGAAAAATTACCCCTCTGCCACATGTTGAGCTGTGGCTGTAGTAATTTATGACTACTAGGACTCAAGGAAAAGTCCTTGAAAGCCATAGTCCGCAGACTGGAAACTCTGACATTGTGTCCACAAAAATACCTGAGAAATAGAGTCTGAGAAGAATCACATTGAGAAATACAATCCAGACCTCCGTTTGACTTTTGGTGGTGTTGGTGGGAGGATTTTTGCAGTCGTGCCTGAGCACAGTGCTTAATCAAAGAACGGGAAGCACAGGGATGCAGAAAAGCCCTCAGGTATTCAAGTATTAGATTAAATAATGTCAGCACAATTTGCATTTTAAACATCTTTATGGGGACTCTGTGGCTTGCGAATTACTATATTGGATAACAAAACAGACTAAAGTAAAGGTATTACGTTTTGCACAGCAGTCTGGTTTTACAAATCCTTCATTAAAAGGCACTTTTTCCCTCCCTTTCAGAAAAAAAAAAAAAGAAAAAAAGAAGATGAAGAAGAAGAAAGAAAGAAAACATGCAATCTAATTTTCACTATCCACAAATGAAGGTTCCTTCAGATATGAACTCCTTTGCCGTAGCCGAGGAGAAAAATTATCTCAGGAAAACATGTGTTTCAGCCATGTTTCTATTCATTTTTGAATGACTGCAAATGTCACTCTTAGCATCTTTTAATTGAAGAGTAATAGTGCATCGCTAGATTTCGTAACCTTCAAGTCTGGCTTTTATCATTTCTTATCATACCTCTTAAACACTGTGACTATTTCTAGTAAGACCAAATGAGACCCATGGACAGGTGAGAATAGCGTTAAACATAGATTACAAATCAGTAAGGCTTAATGTGCTCATGGTGTGCTTTTTCCTTTTGTATTATTCTTTGTCTCTGCGTGTTGCCAAGACGTACCCATCCTGCAAACACACACAACAGCAGAAGCAACACTGATTCAACACTTGGCTCTGCTAATACCCATTATAAATTCTATATTAGTGTTTAATAATCCGAGAAGATTAAAGTCCCAGCTGTTCTGATTCTTTTTTTCTTTTTCTTCTTCTTTTTTCTTTTAGTTTTTGATTATGTTTTTTGAAGCTTCGTTGAAAAAGCAGTGTAAAGTGCAGGACTGCTCATGTCATTACCAGTATATACCAGTACATAGTGTAGGACTGCAGACAGCACCACAGACCTCATTGTACCCGTGGACAGTGTACAGTTTTGTACTTTAGTACATCAGTTCAAGCGCTTCCAGAAATCATTTGAACTGACATCAGCCCTCACAGTGTAGTATTGCAGACAGCTTTTTACATAAAACTCCAAACAACTTGAGGCAGTGCTGATCACCTTGCAGTGCCCATATATGTTAACACGTAGAGGCAAATGGAAACAGAACAACATCTATACATGTTCTGAACAAATATTCTCCTTTACAAGTGGCTTAATACCTGGGAAAAGTCACAAATAGATTTGGTGAAGGAAAAAGCAAAGCAAATTCCACAAGAACATGGGGTTGTTAACTTTATTTGTTATTCTGAGTGGGAAGAAATGCTCAGACTTAAGTTTTCCTGCATAAGATTCACGCAGACAGTTGTTTTCAGTTCTTTAAAATAGCTTTCTGTGTGTGTGCAGCTTGAGGTTTTAAAATATAATTTAAAAAAATTGAAGTAGATGGGGAAAGTAAAATATTTGGACACCCAAAAGATCATAACAGATGGTTTCAATAACACTGTAGATGCTTCCCTCTATACTGAACTGACAGAAAGTTCACCTGAACTGAAGCTTCATTTCTTAATGAAAAAATGATTATGCAAAACATTTTCCAAGCATGTGAAACCTCAGCATTCATGAGGATTCAGACCAGAAAGTCCATGAGTACAAAAACAACAACAGCAATTCTTGACCCCTTGGCCTCTGTTTGTTGCAATTCATTTCTCCTTTCTTTTCTCCCCTAACAGCCAGAGCGAGGTGTTTCAGCTCTGCATCGCTCTTTTTTCTTGGTTTAAAACAGACAACAGCCTCACTCCTTCAGCTTGGAGCTGTTCCTCACTGCATCTTCTGAGTCCAGAGTCTGGAGACCATCCAGGGCTCCGGAATGGCTTTCAGCTCTTGCTGGCAGCATGGAAGAAGTGAACAATGGCTTTATCACACAGTGAAGTCACTATGACCTAGCAAAAAAAATGCATCACCCTAAATTGAACACCCGTTTGTACTGTCATCTTCATGCCTCTCCTAATGTACTACTGGGAGACGTGCATATGTATTTAAGGTCCTACCCTATCTTGGTGAACAAGCAAGGATTTTAATGCCTGTCAAAGACCTCTATATATTTCAGTAGTGTTTCTTCAGAGTTAATTGCACGATCTTAGGGATCAGAGGGAGACTGAAGTACACAGTTTAGAGTAACAGTTCTTCCCAGTTAAAAGGCACTGGTGTATATCCAAACCAGTCATTGTCCTCCGAGTTGGCTTCCTTGTGATGGTCAGAAATGACTGGAAGAACAAAGCTTTAAGATTACAAAGGGAAGTTGGTTCTTTGCAAATACCTGTTCAGCTCAGCCAGCCTCAACTTTGCCTAATCCACTTTGCCCACTTCTAATTATTCTGTCTGGAACAACTTAAAGCATACAAACATCTGTGCTATTCCAGCACCTCCCAGCTGTCTCCACCTGTGTTTGACCCTGTCAGAAGATGGTTCCTTACAGAGCTGCTCATGTGTAGGAGTGGGCAGAAAAGGAGGCAGGAGGTGCATAGCATGAGCACATACTGACTCCAGCAGGATGCACTGACAAAATGCAAGCTGCCCACGTGCAGAAGCGTCAGTAGGAAATTTTTATGAGGACATAGAAAGTAATTCACTGGCTGCACCTACAGCAGACATGCTGAAGAGACACAGGAAAAGCCACTGAAAATCACTCATGACTGAACTATCCCATCTGATCCTTCATTGACTGCAAGTAGATGTGCTATTTTGATGTTAGTGGAAACCCAACAGCTTAGGAGAAAAGAAAAAAGAAAAAAATAAACTAATTCCAAAAGGGACTTGTGCTTGAAGGCAGCCAGTTCGGTTTCCACTGTGATCAGTGCCGGTTAAGAAGGGTGGACAGCAATGTTATGCAATACATGCATTGACTGACAAATTACCTCCTGTCCTGGCAAGACACACGAAACTGACAATCTGCTTTAGTATCTTCTGTAAAGTCCTTTTGTAACCTCTACTGTACATCTAAGCCTCACTCAAAGCCCTCTGCAGCTGCTCAAAACGGTGACTGAGAGCTGAGACAGGAACTCATACAGAGGATTTTTTTCTTTTTATAATGTGCATCAGTGGAAAATGACGTGCTCACTACTGACTGTAAAATATGGAAAAAGAACTGTTTCACAAGTGGAAAGAGAAAAAAAATCTCTTTGACCCTCTGTATGAGCACTCACCATCTGATGGGCCAGAGCGGGTCACAGAATACAAAAGGAAACCGGCATTGCTCCATTTCAGCCTTTGTTTTTCAAAGGCCGTATTGCTTTCACGAATAGAGTCTGCACAAAACCTTTCAGTAATCTGTGTAATGCAGCCCAAATCAATTCTATTAGTGGAGCGCTGTCATGTAGAAATGCTCTATAAGCCTGATCAGTAGGTTGAACTGCAGCCACAGCCACTTCAGCAGTTAGAAGACATCTACCAGCTTGCCTGCTTCGCAGCTTAAAAGAGCTTAAAAAAAATGAGCTGGGATGAATGACCTGTGCTACTTTAAGGCTTGGAGATTTTTGTTCAGCCTGGAATATGGCCGTGTTGTAAAGAAAGATGTATTCTAGGTTTGTCTCAAACAGAAAATATACCTTTTTCAGGGAAAATTATGATATTTTTTCACTACAGCAGAAGGTTCCTTCAGTTCCAGTAGGAACTCGTTCTTCAGGATAATTTCTACTTCTTTACAGATCTTTTCTGTACAGAATGACATTGAAGTCATTGAGACAAGCATCTGGTTAAGCAGGAGTCCTAAAGAAGATTCTTGCCCTACAGAGTTACAGACTTGGGGAAATCCCCACCCAGTCCCAAGGAGAGAAGGTTAAAGCATTTTTTACTTAGAGACCTGACGTCTGCTTCTGAATTTTATTGTTTGATTCAGCAAGTTGCACGTGCTATTAATTTTCATGATGCCGTTAGACCAGCAGAGGCCCTCATCCATTACTGCACATCTCTAACAGAGGAAGGGAACCGTGAGCCCCAGCTATGACATCCTGACCTAAGGAACACCTGCACCACCACACTTCTACACGCTGTGGGCCTCAGCTAGTGGTAGCAGATAGGAAAACAAGGGAAAGTACACATTTTTAAGGAGCTGGCTGAAACACTTAGATTTCTCAATAGTAGGTGGCACAGAAGACAAACAAGACTTTAAGCTTTTAGCCTTGTGATAAAATAGACTCCAATGATCTTGTTGAAAGCAATAAGAAAACAAGAGACTGTACTTCCTACTGGTTTCTGAACTATTTCTGACTGTAAGGTTGTGTCCACACTGATTAGAGGATACAGATAACCCAAGCTGGCTGTACATAAGCCACTGTAGAAGTCAAGGATACACCAGTCATTCTGATAGAATTCACCCATACCAGTTGCCAGTTAGCTCCAATATCTTTACATAGCAAATGTTTTAGAGAGGTAAATATTCCCAGCAAACTGAATTGTTAAGTGAGAACATCCCCAAAGTTTTGGGATCAAATTGCTTTACTTTCTTTTACCTTTAGTTTTATACGTGCCAGCTCCCCTCCTGTAATTGCTGAGTTTAGCAGAACAACGTTGAAACTGTGGGAAAGGGAAGAGCTTCGGGATTATGGCACAGCCACAGACAAAGGCTAGAAAAGTAGAATTTCAGAAGGAAGATTCCTCCCAAATGCATTTACTGGGAAAAGTGTAATTAATTATATTTCTCAACTTGACAGTGTTATTTTTTTAATGAGGAACGTGCCAGAATGCTAACAGAGAAAGAACTGTACCTTTAATGTTGGAACAGAGGACACAGCTTGTCCTGAACATTTCAGTTCTGGTGATCCAAGGAACTACCAACAACGTACACTCTACAGATGCAGAGTTATAAATATGAAAATAAGAGGAAAGCAAACAGAGAAAAAAAAAGATCCTTCTATTGGCCGTATTTCTTCAGCCAGTGCAGGTCTGTTTGTGGCATTCAATTACGTGTGCAAGTCAGTGCTACTGCCATTCTAAAATAACTAAGCAGTACTTTTTGTCCAGGCTGCTGCTCTTCTCACTTCAAGGTCTCTCCATCCCCACAACCAATGTCCGTGCTGTGTGTGTGTTTTCTTTTTAATAGGATAACTCTTTCTTCATTTCAGAAATCTCTTTCTAATTCACCACTTACTGTTCAATACAGCCAAAGATCGTGTTCATTCGTAAGATGATGAGTTTGGAGCAAATATGCTCCAGTTTGGTGTTACCCACACTGTGTGTCCTCTCATGCTTCTACAAGAAGAGGGGCTGCTGCCAAGGGGCTCCCACAAAACATGTAAGCTATGTCACTTTAAACTGCATCTCTGATTTTGGATCACAATAACAAGACTGTGGTTCCTGCGGTTGAAAGAGGCCGTTCGTGCTCAGAGTTTCCAGCTTGAGTCTTTCCCTTCAAGTTTATTTCTGACATATAATAAACCCTCCCTTTTTCATGTCTCTGGGTTTACAATTTAAAACTGTTTATGATTTAAAGACAATTTCAATTTTTGGGCTGTTTCTTCTGTTCGTTGTCTGCAGGATGAAGCCATAAATCCCTAACAGCTCTAAAGCACCTGGCAGCCATTTTACATTTGGTTCAGAGGAAGAAGTCCCAGGTGAGACCTGAGTCAGCCTTTCTCATCCCACTGATCTTCTTGTTTTCTGTACAGGAGGTTCACATAAGTGCTTTTAAGAGCTTCAAGAAAACACTACAAGACGAAGCATATACGCCTTGACAATCTTTGGGTAGACATTTTTTCTCATTAATGGAACTGTGAATTATTTGGTGCAATCCCCATATCATTTCATCACGTTTTCTGCTGTGTGATCTCATTAAACTCTTCTTTGCACCATTTGCAGAGGCAGGTGTCTGCCTACACTCATAGCAATAACATACATATTCACAGCAAATCTGTATATCCATTACTACAGGAATAAATACAGACCAGCATCTCCTTGTTCATATTCACTGAACACAAAGGGAAATGAAAAGACAGTGCCCTTAGGATCGCAAAGAGAGCCATTATTGACTGCAGGATGGCCGCTACATTAGAAGAAAGGTTGGTGGAAAATTTTCATGAGATTTCTTCTGCGTTACTGAGAGTCTTCATTTGGCAGACCAAGGAGGAGATGTGGTACCCTGGGAACCATTTATAAGTGTTGGATCCTCAAGTACTTTACTGATGTGCTAACACAATTTCATTGGTCCCAGTGGAATGCATTATGGTTCATACAGCTGAAGCATCACGCAGCTGGCAGTAAAATGCACAGAGACTTGCTATATCCTGCTCTTGTTTAGATAAGTTTATTAGTTCCTGGGCTCAGCAGACTCCACCTGCTGCTCTCTTATTATTTCTGCAAGCATTAACAAATTGAAAAGGTGACGGGAGGCCCTGTGCTCACCTGGAGCTCAGCAATTTATGGTCCTATGCTTCAGTGCTGTTCAGATGCCTCACACTTGTTCATCCTACGTTAAAAGTCATCTTGCAGATGTCTTTTTACTTCTGTGAGGCATATTACAAGGCTTATCAGATAAGCTTTGTCTCAGAGGTGGGGAGTCTAGCTCTTCAACTCTTCTTATCCTATTTCTGAATAACAGCTGTATTGGCTACTGAGCTTGCAAGAGATAAGCAAATCCTTGGGCCTGGGGGACAACTGGCTATCGTGAGGTCTGATTTTTAATTAAAAGGGCTGAGAAGTAGTGACCTTGCTGTACTTTGTGCAGGAATAGGATTAGCTACATGTCCTTTCTTGATGCTACTTCACTTCGAGGTAATTTGCTTCCAAACGATCATCCTACTTGAGCAGATTTTAATTTTATACACAACTTCGTACTTAGGCAAATAGCTCAGGACACATTACTTATCCATTAAGGATAAAACAAAGGAGGAAAGTCGTCCTCTTCACAATGAGTTGGATGACCATGTCTGTGAGATGGGCACCTTCAGCTGTGTTTTCTACATTCAAAGTAATTCCAGTCGAAGTGTACTACAGAGGATTTGAGATGCACTTGTAGCAACCCTTGGCCAGCCTTTGAGGAGAACTGGATCAGTAAATTACACCAGCTGAGGATACAGACTCCTCAGGAAAAGGGAAGAACACGGTTACATTTGTTTCAACAAGAAACCTCTTCTTTGACTGAATATGGAAACCGTAAATGAAGGCAGCGTAGTGCTCTTGCAGGAGTTCTGCTTGTCCCGTGACATTCTCTATCCCAGGCCTTCAAACAAGAAGAGGAGAAGAGAAGAGTGCATTGTCTCATTTAGTTGACGGTACAGAAAAGCAGTCTGAAAACCTCCACAGCACTTTTCTCCTGCGTTCAGGCCACATAAATAAGGCAATTGTTACAACTGACTTTTTATTCTTCCAAGGACATTCAATACTATGTTCAGGGAGAAAGCACTCGTACCTGATGAAGGCACGCAAAAAAGCAGCCCTTACCACAGCAAAGCGCGCATGACACAGGCTGCTCCTGCCCACGGCTGTGCCCTGGAATGCACTGTTTCATGGGAGTTTTATCTAAGAAAAAATGAAGAATACCATAGCCTCCAAAAACACAATAAAATCAGTGACAGCTTTCTGACAACCATTATCAGAAAGGAACTTCAAAAATGATTTGTGATGAGTTACCCCCTTCTAGGAGTCTCTCTTTCTCTATTCAAATACGGCCAAGATGATCAGACCAAGATGATTTTTAAAGAGCTAATGATGGGTCTGCTATGCCCCATATGAGATCCCACAGCCCAATCTCAGCACAGGCAGTTCTTAGTCAGGCTGTACTGGGCTTACATGTCCACAAAGGGCAGTGTCCCCATGCGGAATGGGAACAGAGAGTCACTATGGAAGAATGGCAGAGACAAAGCTTTGTGGATGGACTGCAGCCCCCATTTATCCTTCCCCTGCACTGCTTGGGGAGGAGGTAGAAGAAGATGGGTTAGCAGGAAGGTGTTGTAGTTTGCTTTGAGCGCCAGGCTGCTATCTTTGGGCAATAAATTACATTAATCTCCATATGCCAAGACTGTTTTGCCAGTGATGGTAACTGGAGTGTTATCTACCCGTCCTTATCACAGTCCCCTCGTTCCTTTGAGAAGTGGGAGTGAGAGAGTGGTGTAGGGGAGTTCAGCGGGCAGCGGTCAGTTCCTCTGCCCACACATGGCATTGGTGAGTCCCAGAGTCCCAGCCTTGTCTTAGGAACCCAGCAGCTCAGAGCAAACTAGCTGGGGACTCATGCATAAAAACACCCCGGTCAGGGCAGCTTGCGTCACATTGACCAGGAACACACAGTATGTGACTAAGCAGTCACATCTCAGCTGCCCTTAGAAAACCTCTTTCCCCTTTTTCATGAGGGTGGATATCAATAATTCCTTCTTCGTTTTCTAAGCCCTGACTGTTGCTTCTAGCTGAATCTCAGCATCCCGGGCAAGGGCTCTTGGGAAAAGCAGTAGCTGAGAAATATCTTGAGTAAAGCTTTTGACATCTGATTGCAAAGCATTTCCTATGATTGAGGAAAGTACAGGCTGGATGAATGGGCTTAAATGGTCTGAATATTAGTTGGATTACCGGGCTCAAAGGGCAATAATGAATAGTTTGGCATCCAGCTGGCAACCAGTAACAAGCAGAGTTACAATAGGAGTTGATTCTGGGGTTATATTATTCTACACCTTTGTAAATGACCAGGATGAGCTGACGGAATGCATCTTCAGCAAATATGCGGGTGAAGATGGGGTGTGTGGAAATATGCCAAAAGACAGCAAAACTTCAGTCCCAAGGGACTGTATCGATAAACTTGAGACTGCGGTAAGAGAAACCTTACAATGTTCAGAAATGAAACAGCAGAAAATTCTGCATGTTGGACTTTTAGACTACATGTGTGGTTGCAATAGCAAGGACACGGCCAGCAGGGCAAATGTTAGGATCTGCTGCTTGCTGATAGGAAGGTCACACCTGCAGTAGCGTGCCTAGTTTGGGGTTATCAGTTTCACAGTACATTGAAAAGCTGGAAATGGTTCTCCAGAGTGTTAACAAAATTGTTGAGCATATAACTTTTAAGAGCAGGGTGAGGAACTTGTGTATGCTCAATCTGGCAAAAGGAATACAAAGGAAGATGTCACTTCAATATATTTAAAGGAGGATGTTAAAAGTAATGAGGACAAATACAGTTTAGTCATTGCAGGCGGCAAAACCTTTGGCAATGTCAATAAAGTACAGCTTAGGAGATTCAGGATGGACATCAGGAAAACCATTTTCACTGTGGGGCTGGTGCAGTCCTGACGTAGCTTGCCAGGGAAGGCCGTTGAATCTCCAGTCTCAGAGGTTTTCAGAATTCATCTAAATGAAACTATAGCTTACGTGATCTGCTGCCAGCAATAGCTCCACAAAGGTTGGATGTTGGATTAGTCTTTTCTAAGCTTTCTCCCAGCCAGCATTTGTATGATTTGTTTTACATAAGTGCATTACATAGATGTAATAAATGATAACAGGGACTGTTCCATTTTCCCACCTCTCTGTAGTGGCAGTGTTAGGCCGTGCTGATTGTTGGCAGACTTTTATTTGTAGTTCACAAAAGTCTGTACCTTCACACAGTAGAACCATAACTGGGTTCAAAGGGATGTCTGGAGCCATCACATCCCCCCTCCTCCTCAAAGGAGGGCTATCTTCAGAGTAAGATGAGGTTGCTGAAGGAAAGAGCTTTTTGGAGATGTGCAAGGACGCAGACTCACCAGCTTCTCTTGCCAAGCTGTTCCAGCGCTTCACCACTCTCACTATGAACAGCTTTTTTTCTAATGCGTAATTGAAATTTCTCTCATTGTAGCATTCTCCCACTGTGCACCTGGAAAGCGTCAGTCCATTTCTTCTCTCAGCCACCCACCAAGATGTGGAAGGATGCAAGCAAATCCCTCTTTAACCTTCTCATTCCTGACTGGAAAAACAAACTAAACCCAAGCAAACAGAAACCATTCAGCCTCTGTCAGTAAATCTTATGTCCCAGGGCTCCATCACTGCAGCCCTGCTGATTCTTGTACAATTTGTTGTCCTCTGGGACTTGCTGGGCCTTTCCAGCAAAGCTGCTTTCTAATCATCCAGTTCCTCCCCCATTGTGTTATCATTTATTGTCATTCACAACCTTGCAAAGGATGCTCTCCACCCCACTTATCAGTTCATTAATGGAGGTATCAGCCAGCACTGTTCCCTGAGCAATATCTTTCATGGCCAGCTGACTCAGACAGAACATCATTGACCGCTGCTCTTTTAGCTTAGGAAGTCCAACAGGTTTATCTCCAACCTTTTTCAGCCCATAAATCCTCAGTTTGGCTACGAAGATGCCACTGTGCAAAATGATGCGCTAAATTTAGTGTATAAAGCACCGCATTATTTCCTCATGTCCTTAGAGCTCATCTCGTCACAGGAGGCAGTCAGGTTGGTATAGCACAGTCTAACCCTGCTAAATCCTGTCTAGTTGCTTCTAATCACCTTCCCGTCCTTCCTGTCCTCCAGGCCTTCATGCCCCTGGAGCTGTTTTCATTGGAGACTTCTGCCAGGAGTCTCCTAGGCAGGAGGCAAGAGCAAACAGCCCCTCGTTCCCGCTGGTTAATTTGTTTGGGTTTTTAACATGGGAGAAACAATTGCACCCCCATCTGCCCCCACCTTTCCAAGAGACAAAAAGCAGCCAGACCATAGCAGGATGGTGCAGAACAGCTCCTGGAGCCCCATGCCAAGCACATACCAGGGAATTACATCTGTAATTACATCTCTGAGGGAGCTCATAAATATTGTTCCTCCCAGCCAGACCTCGTAAAGAATTAAGTCAGCAGATTCAGAACAGGGAATATCTTCCCGCTCCCACTCTGTATGACAACTTTCAATGCATTTTTTTTGTAACTTTAACCAAAAGCTGAAGGAGGATATAGAAGCCAACAATAAGGACAAACTGGTTTAAAATTAAAAAAATAAATATAGCACAATTTCAGGAATACATGGGAAAATGTGAAGTAGTGAAAGCATTTCCACCTTCCAACCCTTTTATTTTACATTCCCCTCCCCCGCACACCCTTTTTTCCCCTGTAGTTTTCCCCTTCCTTTAACTGACTATTTTTCTTGAATTCTTTTTTAATCGTATTTCTCTTTACAATATTTCTTCTTTATTACCTTTCTGGAATTCTCTTCAGTTTTTCTAACAGAACTTTCCACCTCCTGACTCTAGTTTGCAGCCTCCAGACATAGAGACTGAAGCAGTGATGGAGCACCTGGTGGGAAGGCAGGGCCAGCCCAGGGGAGCTCAGCTGCATGCAATGTACCTGAGTGACTGAAAGGGCTGGAGCCAGGATCCAGCCCTCCCCAGCCTTCATTTAGGGGTTGGTCATGGAGGATGAGGGCATCTCTCTGGAGATCCCTGTATAGCTGAGGCCTTCTAAAGGTAAGCAGCTCTTTTCCTTCATTTCTGTGTCTGTAGCTGCTGTGTTTGGGCTCATTCTCGTTTGCTGTAGCCAAAGATTTTGCCACTCTGCTATTATCATGGCACTTTTCATCCCATTATATCATTATGAAGGCGCATGATGCCATAGGTATGGCACCAAAAACAGAAGAATCTGTTTTCATGCTCCACAACATTGATGTAACAAATAAATATATATATACAACAGGAATATATAAAACACTGCAGCACAACAGTTAGAAAAAATGTATTTATCTTATCAGGAAAAGTCATTGAAACCATTTCCCAAGGCAAGTGGCTGAATTGTCACTGCTGGGTGACTCTGCAGGTAAATTAACATAACTCCCATATGGATGCTCAGAATTATTACTGTTCTGCACACAGTCTCTTTTCTGGCTGTGTGCAGAGTACAGAACTCAGTCAGATCCTTGTTATCTAACGTCTTGATCCCTCTGTACCTCCTGAACAACTCCACTCTCCTCCTTCCCTCACCCCAGCCACCAGCGCAGATGTGTGACCTCTCCTAATGCTCGCTATCCCACCTTAATGCCTGCGTCGGAGATGGAGACCACAGCGTGAGAAACGTTCACCAGGGAATCTCATGTGGTTGTTTCTATCTTCTGGTGATGCTGATTTCATTACTGTTATTTGGAGTTTCTTTTCATCTCCTGGGAAATATGTCTGCTAGGTTCTGCCATCCCCTTAATGTGTGGTTTTGGCATTGATGTGCAGCAGTGTGGTTCAATGAGGGAAGTGCTGGAGTTACCCATTGACACCTGCTCTCATTTCTTCTCCAACTTCTCTTTAAATTGAATGAGCCTTTTCTATGCCCGATATTAAATTGCACTGAATCCTGCACTTGGCCAATATTATCTTCTCTTGTGCTTTTCAAAAACACAGTCACAGTTGGCCACTCTAAAAAGCTCTTTCGTTGTTTGCATAGCATACTGATTACATACTGCACACACTCAGTTTAGTACTCAGATATCAGAGCGTGACAGCAGAAGCTGAAAACTGGAACATAAAGAAAGCAGACAGGAATGCTGAAGTCATTAAAGGAAACCCAGCTGCCAGAAGAGGAGTGTCCCCAGACCCATGGAAGTGTGGTGGGATTGTCATCTCCAGCCTCTGGAGTTTCTTCACCTGCACTAACAGCCCCCTGCCCCATGGAAAACTGTGTGTCAGGTTTTGTCACACTCCAATTAATAGGAGGGAGAGGGAGGTTCTTTTGGTATGTGTACCTGACAGTGAGATTAAGACACGAGGGGTCAAATGTTAGCCCGACCAGTTTGTTACAAATTCTAATTGTTCAGAGAGATGGGGAAGGGGAGATGGGTGGTAGAGAAGAGATAGGAAATAAAAGGAAGAACTCTTCATAGAAAGCAAGAGAGAGAGTCACCAGGGGGATGCAAGTAGTTCAGACGCTGATTTCCAGCAGTGGTGGGTCACCAGCAGTGGGTCATGCAGGTTGCTGGAGGTTTTGGTCAACGGCGACTTCTTCAGTCATGTTCTTGTTCTTCTTGTTCTCTTCCTGTTTCTTCTTTCTACTTCATCTTCTAACGACTACAAACTTACTTGTAAGTCCAAAGTGGTCGAGTCAGCTCTTTTTGGAGTGACAGCTCCGGGCTTTTGGATCTCAGCAGGAACTCCTTTGTTCCCATCTTTCAGGCCTTGCAGACTGAGTCAGCAGATAAGAGGGAGCAGGGAGACGCCAAATTGTATCTCGCCTTCACAGGATACAATGGTATCACTCCCCAGTCTCCCGTACCAGTTACTCTGTCACAGGACAGATCTTCCGCCAGTAAACACTCCTGAGCACTCTCTTTTCTAAGGCAAACAGCTCCAAAAAAACGCTTTCAAATGTAAAACTGTCCACAAAGTGGTGCCAGCTGCGTGACACCCACCACTGCCTCCAAGATAAGCCAGAGTCTTATGGCAAGGAATGCCCTCAAAGCGAATTTTGAGCCATAACAAAAGAAAACAGTTGTTGTCTTTCTCAGGTTTAAGAATGGATGTGGGGAACTGTGGCTTTTTTGGGACGTCCACCAGGGTGCAGGTCCTGCACACCGAAGCACCTCTGCCCTGCAGCCCCTGGGCAGTGAGTGAGTGTCAGTCCTCTGCTAAACCTTTATAGCCCCCAAAGAGCGCCCTGGGCTTGCAGGGCTCTCACTGACACCCCCAGCTTTGCCCTCCTGTCCTTTCCCCGCACTGACACTAAGCCCTGCCTGTCCTCCCAAACCAAGTGCTGTCACTGCAGAAGTGGCTTTTGTCATCGTTTGGGCCAAATCCTGAGGGAGTCAATCCCACTCCTGCTTGCAGTGCTGAGAAGCCCTGAAATGGCTCCTCACATGAAGCAAAGGTGTATTCCTCTGACAGGGAATGCAGAGAAGGATCTACCAAATGCCTCTCGCAAACTGTGCCAGCTCTGGGGAGGTGATGTCATTGCAGATAATTCCGAGCAATCACCTCCTGCAGAAGCAGTTCTCTGCTCAGCAGTACCTCGATGCTGGGCTGTGCATCCCTAAATTTGGGAAGTACAGCTCTCAGATTGGGCCTCGAAATCAAATCTTCCCTGCGTTACAGCATCCTGTAGTGAATCATGAGCACACTAAGTTGACAACACCATAGTGGTCTTTAGATGTTGTGGATGATAACTGTGATATAACATTGTAGATGGAAAAGCACTTTGTAAGACTGTCCTGCTTTCACAAGGCAAAAGAAAAAACTCTGCCTGCTCTG